>JAJMID010000134.1:0-37655 GCA_030583405.1 Sugiyamaella americana
CGGCCGGGCGCTGTCCGGACCCGCTCGGACGACCTGCGGGAGCGGGGAGCGTTTATCACTCCGAGCGTAGCTCGGAGCAACGGGTCCGGGCAGCGCCCGGCCGCCGGAGGCAAAAGGAAAGGAGAGATAAAAATACATTAAATAATATAATATATAACAATCATTCATAATCAGAATCATCTGAAAATGCACTGACAGGTTTTCCATTGATGCCATTTGTACGAGAATCCGTTTCGGGTCCGAACCATCCTTCTTCTTCGTCGCTTTCTTCTTCTTCTTCTTGTGCTGCTTCTTCTTCTTGTTGCGGTGCTTCATCAATATCCATTCCGTATTCGATTTCGTATTTCTTATCATAATCCACTTCGCTGCCGCTGAGGTATCTTATTAGATAAATATTGGACCGGGATAATTTGATGATATCTTTGCTGATGCGTGATACAAATTTTTGTAAACCTCTCATTGCACTTGCAAATTCGTGCTTTCTTTGCATTATGAATCTACCATGGTACGTTATGAGATGTTGTATCCATAGGAGATTGAATTCAATATGTGGAGAATCATCAGATATTGATGATATGAATCTGAGAAATCTTTCAAGATATACTTGTGGTAGATCTTTGGATATTAATTCTATATTTTGAAAGGGGATTGATTCATATACTTGATGAATTATGTTTCTTTCACCAAGTCTAAATGCCATGATTAATGCTACTAAATATTCTTGTTCTTTTAATTTTTGTAATGTTGTTTCGATGGTGACGTCGATATCAAGATCGAATGGATCAAAGAGAAGTAATTCATCGATAGAATATAATAATAATCCTTCGGTTGATGCAGATGCAAAACTTCTTCCAGTAGGGGAGAATTGTATTCCCGTTGTTCTAATTGCTGGTCGTACTTTTCTAATTGATGCATCTCCTCTTGTTGCTCCTGGTAAGGTACTATCAATACGATCTTCTAAATCAGATGCTTCTCCAGTTGTATCTATAAGACCAAGTGGTCCTGCTTCAGTCATATTCTTACTATTGAATTTATCTAATGTTCCATCAATTGCCATATTACGAGAGATGGTGAATTTTCTTAATAGTACTTCATTACTAACATCATATAATGTAATGTATTTAGAATTACCACCTGCTAATACACAATTACCATCAGCACTATAACAAATGGTGGTGAAAAACTTTGATCGTTGAGAATTCTCAGAACTAAATCTATCAGTTAAATGACGTCCACCGGAAATATCTTCTCTACCATCAATGTTACCAATCTGTTTTCCTAATTGAGGATCCCAAAATGATAATTGACCATCGGTTGTTGCAATAGCAATAACTTTTGAATCAGGTCTTAAAGTAACTGCCATGATTTCTGATTGTAATTGAAATGGTTCAACATTTGTACTACGACCAAATATACTCCAAATACGTACAGTTTTATCCCAACTACCACTTACTAAAAGTCCTCCATCATTACTAAAACTTAAACTAGATACCGGGCCTTCATGTCCACTTAATCTATCTAATAATTGAGCAGTTTGGACATTCCATAAATGTATATCGAAATCATCTAAACTACCAGCACAAATCATTTCACCACTAGGATCAATTGCTAGTGATGTGAATTGTATACGATTGGGAGATGTGAATGTTCTAAAATTACGATATCTTAATAAATCCCAAGCACGAATTGATCCATCTAAAGAAGCCGAGAATAGAACATTACCCTTTTTAGAAAATTGTAATGCTGTAACAGCTGATGTATGTTCGGTAAATGTTACAATACAAAATCCACTAACAACATCCCATACTTTGATTTTACCATCATCAGAAGCAGTAACAACTTTTGAACCATCAGGGGAGTAAACTAGCGCATTCATAGAATCAAAATGTCCTTGTTGTTTAATAATATATGATTCTGATTGCCATTCCCATACAAGAAGTTGTGATAACTTAGAAGCACCAAATGCTAACCATTCACCAGTTTTGTTAATAGTGACAAAATCAATATCATTTTGAGAAATATTTAAAAGTTGAAGATTGGTACAATCAGGTAATTCATATAATCCGAAAATACCATTAGAGAAACCAACTACAAGAAGATTTGTTTGTGAATGAAAAGCAGAGCATCTTACTTTTGAATCTTGTAAGAAGTAATGTTTATTTGTGATTCTCCAACGGAAAGTAGATTTTGGTTTAGGTTTGACAGTGGAGGTGGAGCTGTGACTTTTCGCTTTTGATTTATCACCATTAACCTCTTCCTCTTCACTATCATCTGAACTATCCTCCTCTTCCTCTTCCTCCTCCTCCTCCTCTTCTTCTTCCTCTTCTTCCTCCTCTTCCTCTTTCTCCTCCTCTGCCTCTTCCTCGTCAACATTTCCTTCTTCATTCACATACTTCCATTCAAATAATGCACCATCTTTACTAACAGTATAGATAATCTGTTGGTCTTCACTAAAAAATGAATTAACAACATTATCTCTATGACCAGCCAAAGTAGTAGCAGCAGCACTATCTTCAGAAAATAACGAATAAACTCTTGCTGTTAAATCCTTACTACTAGTTAAGAAAAATCTTGAATCATTACTCCAACTAACACTACTAACATCATCATAATGACCAGTATAAATTCTATGACGAACAAAAGGAGCAAACTGTCTATCATCACTCCTATTAGGAGTTCTCCACACTTGAATATTCCTACCTGAAGCAACAGCAAAGTACAAACCATCTGGAGAGAATTTAATATCATGAACCACTTCCTTAAAATTAAAATGATGAATAACAGTTCGTCTAACGAAATTTACAAGGATACCTCTACCATCATCATCAACAGAAATCATCAAAGTAGCCTGTTTATTCAAAGCAATTCTAGCAATATTCTTCCTATGTTCATAAGCAAAAGTAAAAGACGAAGAATTTTTCAAATCAAAGCAAGTAATTCTATTACCAACAGGACTCAAAACCGAGCTACCATCAGGAGTAAAAACAAGATTACCCTGATGATAAACAGTACCAAGTAAATTAGATAATTTAAAATCTAAATTCATTTTAATATAAAAATATCAATTTACCATATATTTTTCAAATCACTGATGAACTTTTATCGACGATCCTTAATATTTTTTTAAGCCTCAATTATACATATGCATATTTTAGCCCTTCCTTGGACCCTGAAAGTTTTCACTCACCCACTCGCACATGCCTCCGGCGGCCGGGCTCTGCCCGGACCCGTTGTTCCTCGCGCAGCGAGGAAAGGTATAAATTCCCTCTTCAATCTTCAAGTAAAACCAGACACCAACTAATTTCCTCGCTACGCGAGGAACAACGGGTCCGGGCAGAGCCCGCCGAAGGCATTCTATTAACGAGGTATGAACATTTTCAACTAAGTTTCACGCTTCAAAGTTAAGAGATAGTATCTACCTTTCTTGAATATATCGAAATAAAAACATTCGATTAATGATTCGAGATTAAATTTAATTAAAAATACTAATCAGAACATCAAAATGACTGAGGTAAATAAATTGATCGGCATGACTATACCGGGGATATGGATCCTGTACCGACCGCTAATAAAAGAATTATATTCTCGAAGAGGAACATGCTAATACCAACAACATCTGAAGAAATTTTATAACCAAGAACATTGCAATATTCCTAACGATATTTATACGCTTAAAATGGCTAAAGGACGAAAACCAATACAAGGATTGCAGGGCCAGGCTAATAAGCCAGCGCCTGCTAGTAAATTATCAAATAAATTACTGGATATGAAGGTAAGAGGGATTGAATGCCTCCGGCGGCCGGGCGCTGCCCTGACCCGCTGTTCCTGGCAAGCGAGGAAATATATAACCATTGCTAACTATTTACTTAGTTTATGCAAAAAGCAGAATCAAAAGATAAGAGAGAAGAAAGAGAGGTCCAACAGAAAAAAGTAGAAGATGAATCAATGTGGTCATTAATAGATGATGAAAATAGAAACAGACGGAGAAAACCAGAGATTAAAAAAGTCGGATATTCTGATTTACTAACAAGCACAACAATGCCAATATCAGGAAGAAAATCGTTCGGTGCAAAACCCGAACCTGAACCAGAATCAGAATCAGAATCAACCACATCTAAAGATCAAACAAATGACAACAGTAAAAGCAGTAAACCTCCCAAAACCAAGAAACGAAAGTCAGATATCAACAACACATATGATAAATTGAAAAAGCTGAAAAGCTGAACTCACATTACGCATACTATCTACTCCGGCCTCCGGCGGCTGGGCTCTGCCCAGACCCGTTGCCGCGCTCCGCGCGGAATCGCATAGTTTTTCCGGATCGCTAATTTTTCAAATTCCGAGCGTAGCTCGGAACAACGGGTCCGGGCAGAGCCCGGCCGCCGGAGGCAAAGTGGGAGGGAAATTAATGGGATTTCTTGTTTTTAGTGGTGGTTGTGGGGATAACACCGGCTCTATCGAGGGCCTGCCGTGCTGTTGAATTTATATGTTTAAATCTATCAGGTCCTAATTTTATTCCTCCGTACCATCTTGAAACGCATACTATTATATTGCTTGAATCTGTTAATGTTAATAAATGCATTAATCTACCCCCTGCTGCGTCTTCGCCATCGTCATCACAATCTTGTATGATAATTCCATTATCTCGTTTTATTCTATATGCTGTTATGTTGTGGGTAGCTTTGGATATTCTTTTATCTGTTTTAAGTAAATTTAATTTATCAGTTGCTTCTTGGATCGAGTTGATTTTATGTACTCGCGCTATGAAAAGCGATTTTCTATCTATCACTGGATCTGATTCTATCCATCCTAAGGTGGGATCTATACTTGTAGTGGTTATGGAATTCACATGTTCGTCTTCATTTGATATCGTCTGTATATCATCTTCTTCGCTTTGTTCAATTATTTCTCGACTTCCCTCTATAAAATCAAATACAATAACTTGATCTTCTATAAATATTTTATCAATAAGTTCAATAAATTTATCTTTTAAATTGTCATTTCCTTTAACTATAGCCATTAATACCGGTACTTTTTTAGGATACACGGACGGGAAGGATAACCTAACGATAACATTTGTATCTGGAATATGAAGATCAAATATAGATGTTGCCCATTCTACCATACAATTTTCATAAATCGAATTAATAGCTTCTAATTCATCTTCAATTTCTGTCATTGTTATTGACTTACAAGATCTCTTCTCTACTTCACAACAAATTCTTTAGCCGTATTACCTGAAAAATTCGGATCTAACATTACCCCAACTAGGAATATTACTCTATTTTAACCCCGATATGCCTCCGGCGGCCGGGCTCTGCCCGGACCCGTTGTTCCTCGCTACGCGAGGAATTGCGAAATGTTAAATAAGTACAAACGATACAGTGGTGCTTGGGGTTCTCGGAGGTCTAAAGGTTATAGCTTAAGGGGCTTATGTATACGTACAGTTCACTAGGCGCTGGTCTACAATACCCCTACCTACTTCCTCGGGTCAAAATACAAGCACTACAAATACTTTATAAATTCCTCGCGTAGCGAGGAACTACGGGTCCGGGCAGAGCCCGGCCGCCGGAGGCAGCATTTGGTTGCGGATAAACATTTAGTACCTTAGTTGCACGTGACTGCGGATAAACATTTTGTTCTAGCGCGATATCGAAGGATATGGTTATCATGTTGCTTGAAACATTAATTAATTCAAAAGATAACTATATCGAATTGGTTAGATAATTATGCCCATATTTTAATTGCCCATATTAATCCCCGCATACACCTGACTCTAGTGCACAAACGCTAGCATAACTTTAACCCCCTCCTTTTTCAACTTAGATCCTTATCTCCGAAACACTTCTGCGTTGAGGAAAACGTTTGATGATCCTTAACCGAGAAAGATTATTTAGCTCATGACGTGAATTAAGTAGGAGTGTAGGAGTGTAATGATTAGATTTAACAGAGATTTATCTGTAGCTTAAACTGTTAACTGTATACTTGTTATGGAGGTAGTATCGTACGACTTTTGCATAAGATGATGTTAACTTTTACAGTGTGTTACACTGTTTAATGAAGTGCATCGAGTAATGCACAATAACGACGGTAAGTTAACGTTAAGTTAGCACACTGTTGATATTATTAAAATACAAAAGCTACAATCTAGCTAATATTTCCCTCGCTTTCTGAGATACAACTCGAATAAGAGGGGTAGCGATAAGAAAACAATGGATTACGTGGATATTCTAAGTTCTTTAGGCAATTATTCTCCACGAAACCCCAGATTCTTTTGGTAATTATATTCCAGAACCCTTCTGTTATAATGCATTAAACAATTTATTCCGGTCACCGAAATAATCCGTGATTTGACATTTCGTTTCATAGATGACAATAGGTACACACTGTAATATAAGGTTAAAGTTTATGATAGCCGCACAAGAAGCGGAATATGTCGGACCTTTACGGGGGAATGGAAAACACTAGTTAAGGAATATCAGATCTATTTACAAGATTTTAGGAAAACAATAATAAACAATAGCTTCCAGAAATTCCGGTTAGAATGTATACTGTTTTTGATTTAACTTCTCATTATAGATTATAGATTACCTGCTTATCCACTAGCATCCGGATTATCTATTGTCTGGGCGGAGGATATTCCCCCCTTAAAGCTAAGATTAAAGTAGTGTAGGACATAACCCGTTGCTCCGACTGCAGTAGTAAGTTATATTGTGTATTTAGCGTAAAAGGTTAAACAATTTCCGCGGTGATGCGGACGAAGCACTGATTGCCCCCCCCCTATTGTACCTTTCCTCACATAACTTCTACTAGCTAAAGGTAGTTAGATAACGCTAGAATAACGCTAGTAACAAGTGTACGTAAGCTCGCACTACCGAACAATTATACTATGCTCGACATTGAAATGCGCATAATAGAAGGATGGAGAGGTGCATTCCACGATGGTCCGCGGCATAACTATTGACAATGTCTATGATACAACACAGTGGTATATTAATAATAAAAAAACACTGCCAAATAGATATGATAGAATATTCCAAAAGAACCCAACAACTAATACACCGCCACAGCTTTAGCAACGGAAAACGACTTCCTCACTAAAACTAACCACCATGTCTAAACCGACCCTAACCTTGTTAACGGGTGATAAACCTACCGAGGCTGCCCAAATACACTAGTTATCGGTTACCGAAAGATTACAGGATTAATTAAACAAATTAATCCGATGTCCCCTATAGATGAAATAAGACATTTTAATGCAGGTCAAAGCGAGCCCCTCGTAATCGGCGTTAAAACGGCCGATATAAATACACTCCACATACGGGATTCCATATATGATATAAAATTGAAACTAATATTAAAGAGACTATTAAGATAGCTGACGATAATTAAAGTTTTATATAAATATAATCAACAATCCAAACACCAAGACAAAATCGCATTCAACTTGACTTTGACAGTTGAAAAGTTTACTTCAGACATTCAAGCAGAGTATAGTAAGGCTAACACCATTAATGCATTAACAGCATAAGATCATAATTGATTTTTCAAATAACTTCCAGTATCAAATATAAACCAAAGACAGAATACAACCCACATTTAAGTAATCCTTTCTAAGGATGATAGGTGAAGGACAAAAAATTGGTGATTCGGTTCTATCACCAGAACTTCGAGATTCGGATAGAATAAACAAATCATCATCGGCATCATCAGCATCGGCATCAAGTAGTAAGAAGAGTAGGACAACATCATGTGAACGGTAAGTTGCCTCCGGCGGCCGGGCGCTGCCCGGACCCGTTGTTCCTCGCTACGCGAGGAGGATGGGGGAGGATGGGACGGGATGAGTTGCTAACATTTTAGGTGTAAGAGGCGAAAACAGAAGGTTAGTAAGATAGATGTTTGGTTGAATATACGAAATACGAATACTAACTGATATAGTGTGACCATCGACTTCCAAGATGTACCAACTGTCTTAAGGCAGGTGCACAATGTGTACAACCAGAGAAATATGTGCAACACACACCCACAAGGTAAGTACTCTCCACCATCCCCCCGTCCCCAAAACTTCCTCGCGTAGCGAGGAACAACGGGTCCGGGCAGCGCCCGGCCGCCGGAGGCATCTCAGTAACTAACACAGTAAATAGTGATGATTATACAGGTGTTCTAGAAGCAAAAATTAATCAATTGGAAGAAAAGTTGAGACTCATGGAACAAGCTAATGCTAGTGGGATTAAAATTGAAACTGGTACAAGTAGTAGTGCTATGATTAGCCAATCACCTCTTTCTGGTAATCAAAGTCATATTCAAAGTCCTGGCGCTAATCTAAGTGATAGTGGGATTGGTAGTAGTGGGACAAATACTGGTGGAGTTGCTGGAAATACTTCTCCCAATGGTCCTCGAATGAGAGGAAGAGGTGGTACAACTGTTAGTATTTTGAATGATGATCCGGAAAATGATGGGATTGCTCCTCAAAGTTTCACTGTTGTTAGTTCTTTATTGCAGGAAACGTATTGGGGTCAAAATAAATCTGATACTACTGGAATTACTGATGATAGCGGGAATAATACTACTGGAAATATTAATAATACTAGTAATACAAGTGTTGTTAATAGCCCTAATACTCCTGTTGATGAAGTTAAATTTACTAGTAATCTCGATTCAGAGGTAAGAATTCCATTAATTGCTACGTCTGTTGGTATTTTACCCGATTATAATTTTGATGAATATTTGAAATATAGTCCTGCTAAATCACCTGATCAGCAAGCAGGCGATACTCTTATTAATAGCTTTTTGGCAGGTTCTCAAGGAAGATTCCCGTTTGTCGATAGAAATTTACTTCAAAAGTACCATAATGAACGATTCAATGCTCCTCCTACTTTGGATTGTCCTAAATATCGATATTATAACTTTTTATTATACGCATCTTATGCTATTGCATCAGTTAGTCATAGTCCTACACCAGGAGAAAGTCCTGAATTTCAACCATTTGGATATTATTCAACTGCTTTACATCATGCTAAAATGTGTAAAAGTAATAATATATTGTGGCATATCTCGACCTTGTTAATGTGTGCAATGTTTCAGATGAGAACTGATAAAGATAAAGGATGCCATTATGATATGGTTAGAAAGTCAATGAGAATTTGTGTTGAAATTGGTTTACATAAAGGGGATTGTTTAAATAAACTTAGTAAATATGATCAAGAAATTTGTAAACGATTGTTTTGGTCGGTTTATTCTTTAGAACGATTATTTGCTGTTTCAACTGGTAGACCATTTGTAATTGATGAAAAGGAGATTGATATTTCATTTCCTTGTGATATGGATGATGATGAATTATTAGATGAAAAGAAAATCTATCAATATGAAAAGTATCGTGATAATAATGTCCTTGTTGCTCCCACTTCAATGACTTTTATTATTTATATTTGGAGATTAAGAAGATTAGAAAGTGATTTAGTACAAGCTATTTATAGAGTAGATCGGTCTATAGAAGAACGTTTTACTCATGTTGATTATTATCTTAATGCTCTTAAAGAATGGAAAGAAAGTAATCGAGTAACCACTCCTAAAGAACAAAATATTACTAATACTGCTTATTCAAGAGATATTCGATTGCTTCTTCAACCATTTCTTGGTAGATTATCTCCTGATAGTGATCTTTTCCAAATGTGTGTACGAGAAACTGGCCATATTTGTCAAGTATTTAGAGATTTTTATCGTAAGAAGGAATCTGGTTTTACAACAATGGCAATGCATACTAATTTTGTTGCTGGTTTAACTCTTGTTTATTGCCTTTGGTTGGCAAAGGATTCTTCTATATTGCCAATTCTTGAAAATGTCCGTTCCTGTACAGCTGCTCTTTATGTTCTTACTGAACGGTCAAAACTTTGTATGAATTATCGAGATACTTTTGAAAATCTTGTAACAACTACAATGAAGCATATTATTGAACATCGTAGACAGAAACGTCTTCGTCGTGAAATACAAGAAATTGAAAATCAACGCGTTCTTAAAGAACAAGAACGTGAAAAGCAACAACGATTAGAAAGAATTCATAAGGAAGAGGAGGAACAGAAGAAATTAAGAGAACGTCTTGAACTCGAAAGACAAAAGTTACGACAACAATTTATTAAACAAGAACCAAATGATCATTCTCCAAATTCTGTTTCTAGTATCCCACAAGGTCCATTATCAACTAGTACAATCTCTTCTCCATCATCAACATTCCCACTCATTGATAGATCTCCATATCTTCCAACAAATCCACCATCAGTAAGAGACCTACCTCCTGCTCTTCATCATGCTCCCTCTTTCCCCGATACTGCTGCATCATTCGCTCAACTCCAAACTCAACCTCCACCAGCAACTTTCAGTACAACCGCCAACATGGAACTTCAAAAAGATTGGATCGAAGCTTATGGTTATGATGACACTCTGTATAATATGATTCAAGATATTTCTTCATGGACCAAACGAGTAGATGCGAATAATGATATCTCATCTACTGGTGTTAACGCTGCAACCACTTCTGATCCAACCGGATGGTTTAATGACAACACCGCCGATAATGCATGGATGAATATATCTGATTTCGGCTATTCATAATATTTATTTAACAAATGTACACTACTCCCTTCTCCTCTCTTCTTGCCTCCGGCGGCCGGGCTCCGCCCGGACCCGTTATTCCGAGCGTAGCTCGGATTTTCATACGTGTAATTATATTGTGGAACTGCTTTCTATAATTTCCTACTAAATTATAAACTAAAACATTCGGATTCACTTCTTCCTTTTTCATTGCGCTCAAGCGCTACTCCAGAAACTGATGGTGTTCCGGTTAAGTTGATGAAAGCAATTGATAATCCTTTCACGTTTCTTTCTCCCAAAAGATGATTCTATTAACTGTCTTTTGATCTTTCTCCGGTTATTGAGGGAGGAGAAGGAAGTTGGAACTTGCTCTTAAATCAATAGTACTATGGTAGGTTCCTTATTCTATGGAGTTCGCTTCTCAAAGTAAAGCGTAAAACTTCTTAGTCAATTAACTTTACATTAGCTATTTACTATTCTTTTCTATTATTACGATTCAATTATATCAACAGAATATCACATAATATCATGCTCGTTTCAATAGCTAATGCCTCTCTCACCTTCTTATCATGAAAGTTGGTTCCTCATTAGTAATACGACCGAACCACATGATTCACTTGTGCAGGAAACTTTGAATCAGATAAAGTTATGGAATTAATCAAGTTACTCTAAATATTTCCTTATTATCAGAAAATAATTCGACTATTTTTAAATCTTTCGAAAGAGTAGCTATACACCTCTGCCTATCTTCATAAAGCTACTTTAATCGAAATCAAGAACTGAACTTCTATCCTTTCTTTCGTCATAATCAAATATATAACTTACCCTATATATAAACGCTCGATAACTTTTAATAACTGTTCATTTTGTCCCACCATCTAACTTGTATATATGATTATAGGATCTCCTCTAATCACCAACAAAGAAGGAAATCTTTACCTTGAACTCGCTATTACGGTATCAACTTAATTCTATCTAATGAATTCAATTATATAAATATCTAAGAAAAGCTTCCATTATCAGGACCAAAATATCCTCTCTCTGGTAGCATAAGATGTGATCCACCTAACATATCCTGTCCAGAAAATGATACAATATTTCCCCACCAGCTCAAAGTTTTTGGAAAATATTGAACGCTAAAATATATTAAGATAGCACTCAAAGATACTCCAGCATCTAATCCAGCTCCCATAATATATGTATACTTTTCAAACCAACTAGTATATCTATTTCTAACATAGCACATGAACGCAAAACTAATGTAAAATCCGCAAGTGATATAGGTGATATTATAAGGAGCAAAATTACTTACCATTCCAAACATGAAATAAGTTGGGCTGAATTGCCGAAATGGTCTCTTTCTAATGAATTTTGCATAGATATAGAACGGAATTGGAAGTAGTATACCTGCTATCATCATGTATTTTATAACTGGGTAGATATGATCAAAAATACGGTGTGGTCCAATGATTCCCCATACTACGGTAGCATTATAAACCACTTGTTCACCTGGGCAATACATACTATTTATAGCTTCTGGAGTACAAATTCCATGAATCTTTGTCAATTGGAAATTAACAGTACCCAATACAACTATAGAAGATATAAGAGTCGCAAAAACCTGAGCTCTAAATACTGCTCGAGGAGGAACTTTAGCATAATGTGCAAGTTTCATATCATTTAATACTCCAAGAGCTTGATGTTGAACATTTGTACCAAAATTTACCAGAGTTAAAATAGGAGTACCTTTTAAAGGCACTGCATATCCAGCAATTAGTTGCGTAGCAAAGCTGAAATCAAGAAAGATATTGGTAGTAGCAGCAACAAATCCAATTGGTACAATAAAAATTACCCCCAGTAAAATAGCAACAAATAGTGCCCAAATAGGAGTTTCTGTTGGGTAAATGGTTAGACATATAACTCCAATGATAAAAGCAATTATAGATATTATGAAATACCACCAAGAGGGAGCTTCTTTATATCGCCTCATCATCCTACTATGAACATCATCATATTGGTTCTCAGTTCCAGTTTTACCAAGTATTGTTTTAACTAAAACTTTCAATCCATCAAAGAATACATCTCCTCTTTGTAAAAATGTATCAACCATCAAAGCTGGAAATAGTGCTACTGCAACACCTAAAACAAAGATAGCTCCGGCCGTTAAAAACGGAGCAGAGTAATTTTCATATAAATCTTTGTCAAGTAGGCCATCTTCACCAAGTATTCTTCGAAATGAATATGGTTTACCAGTGTTATCAAAAACGTTAATATTATTAATTGGTAAATAACCAGTATTAAATAGATTTGAATAATAAATCGCTGGTATTATTATAGCACCTCCGATAAGTGCACCTAAATATTGCTGGAGTACAGAGAAAAAGGGAGTATAAAGGATACCATTCCTGTTTATGATATTCCAATCAAAGGTAGGAATAGGATTAATTCCTAAACCAGAAATGCTTCCAGTAATTGCTGCAAGATTAAAGTTATTTGGTGCAATCCAGGTAATCCAATTAAAGATACTTAAAGCCTTGAAAAGATAATTAGGAAACCAAAAGTAAAGAAACATGATTAAGAAACAATAGAAGAACATTTTCATGCGACTAATTTTCCAACCATTGATAACATCTCTTCGCTCTTTTATTAAAAGAGCTTTACTAAGAGCTAAGAATGGAAAGCTTGCTGGCCAAAGACAACTAACTGGGTAAACAAGAATATGACGAACCAACCCTGCTATTCCAAATCCAAGAAATTGTGTTGAAAGAGTTAGTGTTATTTGATATCCAATATCTGCCCAAGTATTATTAAAGAATACAGGAAGCTTTTGAACCAATATTTGATTTGCTACTGTTGGAAGAGTTTTGGTTACATTCAACATTACTGTTACCAATACATGTTCTTTGTAAGTCCATGGATGGGGATTAATACTGTATCTTACTTCCTTATAAGTTACTCCCCAATCTGGTAACTTTGATAATAATTTTCCACAAATACTAACAAGAATCATCATTAACATTGTAGAAATGGTAATTGGTGGTAATCTAGTTTCAAAAAGTTGATTAACTCCTGTATGAAGAGTAACAACTATAGCTCCTACTAGATAAACTCGAAATGTTTCCGTTGACATGGTAGGATCATCGCCATGGCGAACATTTGTAATTGCACGTACTTCTGGATAAGGTGAATCATAATAAATAAGAGCAGCTTCAACTTTCATATTATATAATCTAAGATCATTATCAAAAATATCTGATGATCCATCTAATAGCTCATGGATTGTATCAAGAGTATGTTGGTGAAAATTAGGATCATTGCTATGAAATTTTAATGCTTCAGTGAGAATATTTCTTGCATCTATTTCTGACATATTCAATATTGCATTCAGGAGATATTCAACATCAACATCTTCAAAAATACTTTGGATAGGTTTGCCAATGCGAATAGCAAGTTCTATCCGTTGATCTTCTGTAAAATAATCATTGATTTGATAAGAATTTTTTTCTATGTATTCTTCAGTAGAGCTCATTTTAAAATGGCAATTCAATTAATATTTCTATTAAATAATTTGATCATGTTGATGGTCGATATATATACAAATAGATATATAAGATAATCTATTGTATTTACGGATAGATACTGTACCAATGTCTTAAACATTGGTGATTTACGTTTGTTTATATTAATTAAGCAAACTTTAATTTAGGAGAAATAGGAATAAACGCCGTTATTAGTAATCATGTAGGATTGTAAAGAAACTGCAGACATCGAATGTGTGAAGTTGAATATTGTGAGCTCTTGGGGATATTTTGATTCAATTTTTAACTAGTAAAAATGTTATAAGAACAAGATTTATTCTTTTATATTACGGCTTTCATATATAACAATAATCCATTTCAAAGCGGTTATTATCCGAGTGCTATTCAACTATTATTATACTTTATACGATATTTAAACTTTGTACCTGCATACAATAGCAAGCCGATGAAATACCTAGTTGAGACTAGATCTAAATTTAAGGTTTGTCCTGCATACGCCGATCGCGTATCAGCTCGGACCCCAACTTTAAGTTATAAAATAGGATATTTTCCACCACTGTATAACAAGGCGGTTCATTTCTTGGTTATATAACATATAAACTCGATTTAAGCGGAGCAAGTAATTTCAGAATAGACAGTTTAAGTACGTACGTTCCCGTCTTCTGACCTTACCTTAGTAGAATGCTAGTAAGAACTAATTAGCGAGTTGATCTCTAATATTTCATAGTACTAGCTCTTGAATCTAAGATTAATGAACGTTGAACGGTTATCGAAGCAATAATAGCCTATTGCACTTTTTAGGTTTAATAAGGCAGCCAAAGAATATGCTGTACACTGTACATATAAGGCACCTGCTGTGCAGGCGGTAATAATTTAGAATTTTACTATATAGATTTAGATATTAAAAGACTAACGGCATAGTATAATGGTTTTTTTTATTGTTCTGATAATGAATTACATGCATTATAGAGGAGCTCCCTCGATATGGTTGAGGAGGATAGTAGATTGGCAATGTTCACGAATTAGGCGTATTAACGGAAAGAAATAATAAACTGCATATTTCTAATCAAATATCCGCCCTTGATTAAGAAATAGCAAATGAATAACAAACATGCAAGCAAATTAAAAATCAGTTAAGATAGAGGAGAAACTAAATTTAAGCCCAGGAGAATCTACCGTAACTATGTATGTATGTATATAGATATATAATGTTGAAGAAGATACTAATGTCAACGAGAATTAAGTATAGAAGTAAGAAGCATATCTATTCAACTAATAAATCAAATTGATATTCTATCTAATAGGATAAGTGCACATGCTAGGTATTTTGTATCGAGCAAGCAAAGCTGATATAGGCGTTTAGATGTAGGCTGAAGTTTGATACTTTGCGAGTGTATTGAGTTCGAGTAGACATATCCTGAAAGTGTATCTCAGATTTTCCGAGCGTAGCTCGGAACAACGGGTCCAGGCAGAGCCCGGCCGCCGGAGGCAAAGAGGGGAATGGGAAATAAATTAATAATGATTGGAGAATTGGATCAATTGAAAGGGACCTTTTTATAAATATATACAGAGTCGGAGGTTAAAATCAATTGATTCCAAAGATTTTTAACTAGTGGGATGATTTGTTTCTTGTCCGATTTGAATGTATTAATGGTGGATGTGGAGATATCTAAGATGGTTGATTTTGGATCAGATTTGAAAAGGGAAATATATGTGTTTATGAAGGTTCGATTGAAACCGGAATATGCAGGAGTTATGTTGATAGTTTCCCATTGAAAACCAGATTCAATTGGAATGGTGGTTTTGTTGATATTATCAGCAGTGACGTAATAGTCAAAGGTTGATGAGATTTGAGAAAGAGTAGAAATATTTTCAGTTTTATCATAAATTACCAGAGGATAAGTTGTGTTAGAGGAAGTTGAGTTTAAGTAGTTAATATTATCCCATAGTTGACCAAACCGGGATGCACCGGTCATACAAACGGGTACATCAAGGTGGATTGTAAGAGTGTTTAATGGTGGAGCAAGATCTGAGATGTTGGTTTGTTTGTAAATTTGATGAAATTCATTAAGAGCAACGCCACCTGGGTAGTTAAGACTTGAAATTAATACTTTGGTAAGTGATGCTCCAAAAGAGACGAAGGTGGATAAGAAAATGATTAATGGAATTAGATAGAAAAGAATTGTTTTCGATCTTCTTTTGAAAATAATCGATGTACCATTAGCTGCTAATACTGTAATGACAGGCATTATGTAAATGATAAATCTCCATTCTTTATGAGGTTGGATTGAATATATCAAAACATAAAGTAAGGAAGTGATTGTTAAAATACGAAGGGGAGTGATTGGATTTGATTGACGAATTGATTTTGGAAAGTTTCCTTTAATATTAATTTTCTTAAATTGAGATGGTTTATTTGTGATTTCATCAGAGAATAATAATCCTATTGGGGCGATGAGAAGTATTAAAGGATTATTTGATAAATTTGGAATGTAGTTAGTGAAATAACTCCAATAAGGGTCTTCTCCCCATAGAGAAGATTTACCTTGAATCGCATTAAATATAAATCCATCTATTTCAGGAATTTTAGGATATTGTTGCCAAAAGTAAGAATCTATTGATAAGGAGATAAGGGCACCAAAACCAACTCCTAAAAAGCCACTACGAACGATTGTTGAAAAGGATTGGATTTTTGTTATCAATAAAGTTAAGGATAAAATTCCTGTTAATAATATTAATTCAATTCTAAATATAATAGATGTAAATGATAATATTATCAAAGACAATTTATACCTTTGTTGAAGTACCAATGATAATGAATATACAACTAATGGTAGCGCAAACATATTAGGTAAAGTTCTTGATGAATAGAATATTATATGAAATTGACCAAGTAAAAACAGCATAAACCATCTTGAAGCCGATTTTCCAAATAAAACTTTCACACTATGACGAAGATAAATAAATGAAAAAGTATTAACAACTCCAAGAATAGTTCTTGATATAATTTGAAGATCGAATTTAGAAGAGAATTGAAATAAATGATTAAGTAATTTAACAGGTAAAGCAATAATCAAAGCGCCAACAAAAGTTCTTGGTACAACGCCAGGAAATTCCAAATGATCATACTTTGAAATATCCAATCCATAAAAGACAATATCATGAATTGCCTGTAGATTGAACGATTCTTCAACCTTAGAATAAGGAGCTAGCAGAACATAATTATATATTAAATATAATAGAAGATAGTCCAACCAATCAAGGGAGATTTTATCAATTTTGAATTGATTCATTTGAGGATAATTTGTTGAATGGCGGAAGGAACGTTTGTACGTTATGCATGAGGATCGCGGGAAGTACATAAAAGTTCCGAAGTGAGCGAAGTAGGAGTGAGGTAGGAGTGAGGTGGGCGTAAATTGATAGTTGGTGATTCAAGGAATGACGGTATTTATTATTTAAGCATAAGTAATTGAGGTGTTGAGCATAGTGAGAGTATTAGCCGGCCATAACCATTACTTTGGTCATAAAAGTCAAATACCATACAAATATTAAGAGGAAATTCAAAGAAGTGAATGATAGGAGATCCCGAACGAATATAAATAATTTATAATTACTATTACGAAAATACAAATAAATATATCACCAAATACACATACATAGTAATTAAAATAAACAACCTACACCTACCTACGCCTACTTTCTCACCCACTCTCCTAAAACCTTATCTCGAATATTTACATATTACCCATAATGGAATTTTACCCTAAACCACTACAAATCCCACAATATCCAACCACTCAATAATTCACAATCTCCTCACCATCAAAACCTCACTTTTCTCTTAATACAACTCCTCCCAATCCATTCCAACAACTACCAACCAAATCCAACTATTTTTCAACAAAATACGACCCCCTATAAACCCACTTAACTCAACGACCTCGATAAAGCAATATTCTACATACCCGTTCTCAACGCACTCACGTGACCCTTTGCCTCCGGCGGCCGGGCTCTGCCCGGACCCGTTGTTCCTCGCTTCGCGAGGAAAACACCTCTCCCCCCCCTCCCTCCCCCCCCCCGCGCAGCGGGGGACAACGGGTCCGGGCAGCGCCCGGCCGCCGGAGGCAACTGTCCACGTGAGCGAACGAGCAGCAGCTCCACGTGTATTTGCACTCGTTTCCTTGCCCTACCCCGATTTGAAGTCTTCTAATCTTTGGCCTATCAGTCAGACCAGGGGGAGGAGGGGCGTATACGTCTTCTTTGCTTTGGGCTTTGTTCCATACTAATTTATGCACTAATATAGATTGATTGTGTGCGAGGGTAACCCCTAGCAACCATTACTCATCTTGGGTTCTTCTGCCTTTCCCTTTCGTTTTCATCGTTGTTTTTCCTAACCCTGGATTTTCGATTTAATTGTGGATTTTTTCGTTTGATTGAAGCTGTTTTAACATTTTTACTGCTTTGATATTTTGTAAACGGTCGAGTTATCCGTTTACAAAGTTTAAATTTTTTACATTTTTTAAATATTTCATTTTATTATTAAGATTTTTTGTTGAAATTTATCTTTTTGTTGCCCTTTTTCTTTGCCGGTCTTTAATCGATGGGTAATTCTCCTTCAAAAAATGGTTCCATTAATACACCTGTGCTAACTGGTAATGCTACTGGGGTTGGTGTTGTAGCAACTGATGATGAAGAAGGTTCTGGGAGTGGTGGGAGTGGTTATAAACGGAAAATAGAAAAGTCATTACCGCAGCAGCAGCAACAGCAACAAGCTCGCGGTGGTTCTCATCAACAATCTCTTAAGTTTTTAAATCAAGCAAAGACTGTTAAGTTATCTCATCTTCATCCTCCGGGGTTATCTTCTGTTAAACCTGCTTCTCCAAGAATGTCTACTTTGGCGGTTTCAGCAACTTCAAATTCACTGGAAATTGAAACTTCAAGTGCTCTTGCTATGGGAAGTAAAAAGTCTCCTGTTAGTAGAGGTAATGGTAAGACACATCGTAGGTTGGAATCTCTATCATTGCCTCCAAGTGCAACTGATGGTGTAATATCAATAGAAGCAAATGTATCGGAGTTAAGTATAAATTCTGATGTTGAGAGATCACCGTCAATTTCTTCAAATAGATCAATAAGTACTATTAAATCACCAGTTGAAGGTGGGAGTGGAGGTGGAGGTGAAGGTGAAAGTGGAAGTGGAAGTGGAAGTAGAAAACTATCATCAACATCTGCTATATCAACTAATTCAATATCAACTACTTCTACAACATCAACTACATCAACTACAACACCAAGTACTCTATTACGTATAGGAGGAAATAAATCAGAAATAACTGAAGAGAATAACAAGAACAATAATAGTGGTATCCCCACCATTATCACCACCACTATCCCCGCTTCCCCCAACGATAATCCTTCTCCAATCCTCTCCTCTTCAATCTCGTCAATCTCTTCAAATTCAAATGAATCTTCATCTTCTACAAACACCACCGGTACTTCACCACCGTCTCCAGCAATTATTCAAAATGAAAAGCAAAAGAAATCAAAACATAATTCTTCATCATCTACTTCAACTCTAAAAGCATCTTCAAACGCCCCCTCTAATCCTTCTAATCCTATCAATTCATATATTAAACGACTATTAGCTGCTGGTACTAATCCTCGTCGATTATCCCGTACTTTCTGTCTCACTCATGATGAAATCAAAAATATTTGCACTTTAGCATCAGAAATCTTTCTTTCTCAACCAATATTCCTTGAATTAGGTACTCCTGTTAAAATCGTTGGCGATATTCATGGACAGTATACGGATCTTTTACGTATATTTCGTCTTTGTGGTATGCCCCCAAAATCAAATTATTTATTTCTTGGTGATTACGTTGATAGAGGTAAACAATCTTTAGAAACAATGCTACTTCTTCTTTGTCTTAAAATAAAACATCCTGAAAATGTTTTCCTGTTAAGAGGTAATCATGAATGTGCTAGTGTAACAAAAGTATATGGGTTTTATGATGAATGTAAACGAAGAACTTCAATTAAAATATGGAAATCAATAGTTGATGTTTTTAATACTCTTCCAATAGCTGCTACGGTAGGTGGTAAAATCTTTTGTATTCATGGTGGGCTATCGCCTCATCTTCATTCAATGAATGATATTCTTACCATAACAAGACCAACTGATGTTCCTGACGAAGGATTATTAAGTGATTTACTGTGGTCAGATCCTGATCCTGATATATACCAATGGAGCGATAACGATAGAGGTGTTTCTTATTGTTTCAGTAAATCTGTTCTTGATAAATTCTGTCGTAAATTCGGGTTTGATCTTGTTGCAAGAGGTCATATGGTAGTAGAAGATGGTTATGAATTCTTTGGTCATCGAAAACTAGTAACAGTATTTTCTGCTCCTAATTATTGTGGAGAATTCGGTAATTGGGGTGCTATTCTATCTGTATCAAAAGATCTTCTTTGTTCTTTTGAATTGTTAAAACCATTAGATAGTTTAGGTCAAGCATTAGATGGATCTACCTCCTCCTCTTCCTCTTCCTCTTCCTCTTCCTCATCCATTCTTCCCCACCATCAAATATCTGAAAAACGACAGTAATCAATTCAATCCTCCAAAACTTATGAATCTAATGTCCTATTACACAACCCTCATCCCCCCCCCCCTTCCCATTATTATTATTTTATTTTTTATTATTTTTATTTTCTCTGTTTTATATATTTAGGTATTTTTAGCTAGTAATGTAACCTAGCCTTCGCGTCACTTCCCCCCTCCCTCCTCTCGCCTCCGGCGGCCGGGCTCTGCCCGGACCCGTTGTCCGCGCTCCGCGCGGAAATATTACTCAACCTAGATAAATTCTTGCCATAAGGTGTAAAAATTAAGTTCTACTGTTGAATGGAATTCAGTTTATGAACCTGCTGCTGCTGATTGGATTAATAGTGTGGTATGCATGGTCCTTGCTTAAATATCTAATGGTAGATTAGATTAGATTAGATTAGATTAGATCTTACAGGATATCTGGTCTCTGCGTAACGTTATACAATCTACAGATTGAGATTTAAATGGAGAGATCCAAGCTGATCTAATAATATTATGCCGGAGCTTTATCGAAGATCCGCCGTTTTATGTTAAATTATATGGCCTTAATTAGACGTGAAGTTAAGCTATGTAAATTCTAGTATAGATGTTTTGATATATAGTTAAAAATCTAAATATATAGCCATGAATTTATTAATTACGTTAGTAGGAATGATATTTAAACGTAGTTGTAATAGCATGGCCGGTGGTACTGATACGTTGTACATTGATAAAAAACCAACAATCTAAACTGCGCAACCGCTCTGTGTACGCGCACTACTTTATACTTCCTAACTTTAACATTATCCGATGAATTACTATGAACCTCAATTTATTCTTACATTCTTCTTCTTCTTCTTCTTCTTGGTCTTGTCTCCATCTCCATCTCCATCTCCAATTCCCCTCTTTCTTCCTCCTCTTCTTCTCCATCCTCTCCTCCCCTCTACCATATTATCACACTTTAATTTCATGCACTGTAAATTCTTAATCCCCCATAATTCTACCCCTGGATCGGATGATGTCATCTATAAGAGGGAGGATGGAAAAAGGTTTACCCTAACTTCACGTTTCATGTTATAACAATATAACTATCGGTAACTTTAAGTGAATCTTCGTCAATATACACTATTAGAGATATAGAAATAAATAAATTAAGTAATTAAATTATAATCATTGGATATTATTAGTAATATCCAACATTAACTGGCAGCTAGTCAATGCTAGATAATACTAACTTCCTCCGATTCTTCCATTTGTAAACTCATTAGCAACCTAACCTACACAAGAACTTTTTTCCTCCCAACGCTCCTTCAGCGCTCTTCTCCCAACGCGCCTCTAATGCTCCTCCTCCAACGCTCCCTCCAACGCTCCCCCACCTCCCCTCCTTCTCCCAATGTTTACTACTTAAAACACTCTAACGCACTGCCCTGATTAATTAATTCTTAGATCTACTATAGTCGCGTGTCTCTGCGGCTACGCAACTTAACTCTACTGTAACTCCACTGTACGCTCTAACTCTCTCTACCTACCCTACAACGTTACTCTCTCCATCTCTCCATTTTTACCTTCACTTCGCTAATTCGAAACCTGCCGTACTATTGATTTTCAGCACCTTATTGATTGATAACAGTCATTTCTGAATTAACCTTTTAAGTTTCCTAGGTGAAGATAAGAGTAAACGAAATTAACGATTAAATAAAGGAAACGGTGTAAGGGTGAAGGAAAATTAAATTTTGCAATTGTTTTTGTTAACATTTTGTGTGTACTTTGTGAAAGAAATTACGTGAATTTATAACTATCATTTATGGATCCTTCTTCTTCTCCTTCTGATCATAATAGATCAGTTTCAAATACAAGTAAAGCTTCAATTGGGGTTGATTCGGATGTTAGTGAAGTAAATAGTGGATCTGCTTTAACTGGTCCTGTGTTGAAACCATCTGGTGGTAGTGGTCCAAGTGGTGGTCCAATTGGTGGCTCAATTGGTGGCTCAATTGGTGGTTCTAATATCCCTCCAACTCCAACTACTGATTCAAGAAGTTTCAGTATCACTTCAAATCCTTTACAAACTGCTTCTACTTCAACAACTCTTAGCACTAATCCTTCTTTACCAAAACCTGCTTCTTCTAGCTACCTCCTTGAAGATGCTAAACTTCGAGAAATTCTTATCTCTGATGCTGGGACTGATGCTCTTTTAAAACGATTAAAACAATCCATTCATGCTGCCAAAGAATTAGCTAATTTTCTTAAAAAGTCCTCTAATCTTGAAAATGAGCATATGCATCAAGTTCGTAAACTTGCTAATTCTTCAATGATTGAATTTGATAAATCGGAATATCGTCAAGGAACTTTCTCTTCTCAAATAAAAGAATTAATAAAAGTTAATGAACGGCAATGCGATGCTTCAAGATCTTTTATCTCTTCCCTTCAATCAATGCAAAAAGAATTATCAAGTCTTGCTGGTGCAGTAGATAAATCTCGTAAATCAATTAAAGAATCTGCTTTAAGAAGCGAACGACAATTACTTGAAGCTGAACAGCAAGCAGAAAAGGCAAAATCAAAATATGATTCACTTTGTGAAGAATTTGAAAAGGTAAGAACTGGTGATCCATCAAGGAATAAGTTTGGTTTTAAACATTCAAAAGGGGCTCAACATGAAGAAGAACTTCATAAAAAGGTTCAATTAAGTGAAACAGAATATTCACAAAAGGTTGAAACTGCACAAAAATTCAGACAAGATCAAATTAATAAAAACCGTCCTGCAGCAATAAAACAATTAAAAGATCTTATATTAGAATGTGATTCAGCAATGTCATATCAATTACAAAAGTATGCAAATCTTCATGAAATTCTTGCATTAAGTAAAGGATTTATTGTATCACCTTTAAAACCAAGTAATAGTGCAATTGGTCATCTTACAATGAAAGAAATGGCATCTAAGATTGATAATGAACTTGATTTATATAATTATGTTTTAGGAGTACCAAAAACTGTCGGTAGATTAAATAGGCCTTTGGTTACCTTTCAAAAGCATTCCACGTTAGCAGGAGCATATCCAACTAGTGGATTAGGAGGAGGAATAGGAGGAGGAGTAGGAGGAGGAGTGGTTAGAATGGGTGGTAGTAATATACCAGCACCAATATCTAAAGCACCATCATCTATTGGTTTAGGAGGAGGATTAGGTACTGGTATTGGTGCTGGTATCGGTGCTGGTATTGGTGCTGGTATCGCAGCTTCGACTACCTCATCCACAGCCCCACCACCCATTTCAACAACTCAACCACCAACACAACCATCAACTCAACCACTCAACGTTTCATCTTCATTCAGTCCAGTTCTGCCCCCAGTAACAACATCTGAACCATTCAACCTATACCCTGACAACCACCCAATATCACCAACATCTACCAACGAAGTTATATCACCTGACCGTCAAACACAACCATCTGGTTTCCCACCAGGAACGGCAGATTCTATGCCATCTTATGGAACACCATTAGCAACATTACTTGAATATGAAGAAGGAATTGTTCCCCGAGTAGTTTTCCAATGTGTACAAGCAATTGATAATTTTGGGCTTGAAGTAGAAGGAATATATAGAACATCAGGAAACAATGCCCAAATCCAACAAATCAAACAACTTTTTGACGTTAATTCAGCAGCAGTTGATTTATTACACCCATCAAGACAATTAAATGATATTCATAGCGTTGCAGGAGCACTTAAACTGTTCTTTAGAGAACTTCCCGATCCATTATTAACAAAACAATTTCATGATGATTTCCTCACAGCAGCCAAACTAGTGAATGAAGAAGAACGACGCGATGCAGTACATAGAGTAGTAAATGAGCTGCCGGATTCCAATTACACAACATTACGACATCTAGTATTCCACCTCTACCGAGTTCAAGCACGAGAACCTTCCAATCGCATGTCAATAAGCAATCTCAGTATTGTTTGGGGACCAACCTTAATGTCCAATTCACGCAACAACCCCGAAGATATGGCAATCGAAGGCAAAGTTCTTGAAACAATCATAATTCATGCCTATACAATATTTGATGCTGATTAATCCCCTCCCCCATCCATATATATATTAATATGTAATATTTCTCCCCTCCCCGCTCTTCCCCCCTCGCCTGCCCGGCCGCCGGAGGCAGGCGAGGGGGGGAGAGCGGGGGTGGGGCAGAGGGGTTAGAAATAAATAGGATAGATAGATATAGAGGGGTTAGATGTATTTGTATGATTCGTTGTCGGTAGTATCTCTTGCTAGGAGTTCACGTTCGAGGAGCCTGTTGATGTTTGTTTCAATGTCAAGGATATCGGGAACTCCACGATCTTTGATTAGATTGATTGTTTGTTGAACTAATTCGAGGTGTTTGAGTGATTTGCGTGTTTTCATTATACGAACTATTGCTGCTTGGATTTCCATTTGTCGTTCTCTTTTGACTTCTTCATGAATTTTCTTGGATTCTTTTGAGGAGGAGGATTCGTTGGTGGAAGATACTGAGGATGATGCTGAGGACGTTATTTGCGTGAGTTTAATTCTATATGCTTTATCTTTGAAATTAAGGTTGATTGAAAAGATATCTGTTGGATTAATATCTTTTGAAAATGGTTCTTTTGAAAGTACTTTAGCTTTACCGCATGCTAATGATTGAAGGGCACGTTTGAGATTACCATCATCTTCAATCTTTATAAGGGATTTAACTTCATTATAGGAGAGTTTTTTATCATCTTCATCAAATTGAAGGAGAATGGCTGCTTGGAGTAGGTTGATACTTAATTCTTTAATACCACTGGGAAATGTTGCTTTCATAATACAATGACCAAGTCCTCTTTGCCACATTAGTTTTCTACCATCTTTTCCTGGAAGATAATAATTTTCAAATTGCTTTTCATATTGAATAAGTGAAGGAGGAAGATTGAATTGCATATCTGGGAACGAAGGCCATTGACCTTGGGTAAGAATATTGGCAGTAAAGGCAATTGGTTTGGGTGATATTTTACGGAATTCTTCAGCATATGTTTTTGATAATTCCATATCTTTAATCATTGATTCAAAATGGGACGTGAAAGCAGGTCCACATACTTTTTTGAATTTAGAAATCATTAACTTTTCAAAATCAATACCTGATGATTTTGCTTGTAATAAACGTTTAGCAAAATCTCGCTTATAGAAAGCACCAAAGGTATCTTTACCCTGGAGACATCGAAAGATGAGAATTAATTCATCTAATTTACTATCAAATTCTTGTTCTGTACAAGTTTTTAAACCACTACGAAGTAATTCATCAGCATATTTAGCTAACTTTTCTGCTACAAGATCAGAATGATCTTTATTAAGAAATTCAGTAAATGAAGTACGGAAAGTATTTTCAAAATCTTCATCGGAGGTAGGAAGAGATGGAGTGGTTAACCGTATAGGAGATTGAATAATAACTGATGAGGTGTTTGGTACAGGAGCAAATGTACTTTGATCAACAATTAATTTACATTTATTATAAAATACTAATATTTCATTGATGAAGTCACTACCACCGATTTTCTTATTTGAATTTTCTTTTAATATTTTAATTCCTGTCATGATTATAAAATCTTTAAAGGATGATAAAAGTTCTAAACGAATAGAGAGTTCTTGTGAAATGGTATAGATTTCTTGAAATGGTTTTGTTAAAGAACCATCTATTAGTATACCAATATTCTTAAATACTTCATTATATCGTGATTTTACTAATAGTTCTTTAATATTAATAATCATTTTCGCAGTAAAATCATCAGAAAAGTTTAATTTAAATGCAAGATTCTTCTCAATGTCAATTTGAGAAAGAACAGTTGTTATAAACAATTCTATATTCTTACTATCAAAAGTAACTTCATTACAAAAGTCTTTAGCAGATTGGATAATACAATCTTCTAATTGAGGATGATCAGATTTAAAATCAACCAACATTTTACTTATACTTTCAATAATCTCAATTTGATTTTGTTTTGAAGAACGAAATGAATTGACAATTTCAGAAACTCCTTTATAAAGAAGATAATTAAATGTAGAATCTCTTAAGATAAGGTTAGAGAAATGTACAACACCTGTATCCCATATAGGTTTTAATTTATTTTGAGGGGGTAAAAGATAAGACCGATCAAGATAGAAGAAGATATTTCTAACAAGAGTTATTTTTAAAGACCAAGATTTCCATAAATCATTTAAAGATTTCAAAAATGGGTAATAAGAAGACGGTTCAGCTGTAGTAGATGATGAGCTTGTAGAGATAATACCACCATCGGTATAACGCTTCAATACAGTCGGTAACATATTAGCATAAATACCAATTGTACTTAAACAAAGTTCAGCCAATTGACTTGATTTATTATAACGACAAAGATTTTCAACACCTCTATACAGCTCTTCTTGAGAAATATTATTTGAATAAGGAGTAGATTCACATTGATTACCATCAACAAGACCAGGAGAGAGTATAGCAATTAGAGTAGTTTTTAATTTTTGCATAGTATCCGAGTAGTATTTCTCAGCAGAGGAGGTAGCAGAGGAGGTAGTAGCGGAGGTGACGGTCGAACCGGCGCGAGAAACACCAGAGCCAATATCAGCACCACCAGAACCACCTTCACTATCACCTTTTGCACTTTTTATTACCAACTTCCTTGTCATTTGAGGTTTAGCCCTTCCATATAACAAACGATTGCCAACAATTGCAGCATGAATTTTACGGGAATTAACACTGGACTTTGCACCAATAGGCAAATCAGGACCAGGAAAAGAAGACATGTTGGAAGACAACATTAAACTAGAAGAAGGTTTTGATTTCTTAATTCCTTTGTTATCTTGAGATTTAGAAGAAGTTTTTCTTTTAGGCATTAAATGGGGGAAGGTAAATTAAAAGACGGAGATAGAGGAAGTCGATTGTTAGGTAATGAAGATAGTGCAGTAGTATCAATAGTAAGAGCGGAGCACGTGACTGAGATGGGAGAAGAGTAAGAAGAAAGTGATAAAGAAGACAGGAGATTAAATAGGAGGTTGATTAAGGTGGGTACGTTAATATAAGTGTGATTGTTAATAGGAGGAAGAAGAAGGTTGAAATTTAAAAGTTGGATGCTGAGAAGGTGTGAATGATAGTGATAAAATGTTGGAGTAGATGAAGACGGTGATAAGAGAGGGCAGCATAACGTTCCTGTGATGTAGCAGGCAGGCAGGCAGCAGTAGCAGGAGGTTGGGAAGTTACCGTCAGTACTAACAGAAGCACTGCGTACGGCTGAACAGTAGAGAAATATATTTCATTAGAGAGGGAGGAAGATTCGAGTTGATAATTTCAAATTTCAAGTTTAGATATTCATATTCTTACGTTATACACAGAACAACTACGGTTGAAGTATTTATTTATTAAACAAAATGGCATCAAGATTAGCATCAATATATGGAACAGAACTTGATAAAGTAAACTGGTAAGTTCCAACCCAATCCCTTTCCTCGCTTCGCGAGGAACAACGGGTCCGGCCGCCGGAGGCGAAAACAAAAACTAACCACCAATAATAGTTCATTTTATTATAAAATAGGAGCTTGTAGACATGGAGAAAAATGTTCAAGAAAACACGTTAAACCAGTTTACAGTCAAACAATATTATGCCCAAATTTATATCCAAATCCCGATCTATTAAGTAAAACCCCATTATCAGAGAAGGAGAAGCAAGAACGATTCGATGCATTTTACGAAGATTTCTTTTGTGAATCAGCATTAATAGGTAAAATTGAAGAATTAATTGTTTGTGAAAATAATAATGAACATTTAATGGGCAATGTCTATGCCAGATTCAAATATGAAGAAGATGCAAGTAAAGCAAGAGATAATTTCAATAGTAGATGGTATGGAGGCAAACCAATATCATGTGAATTAAGTCCAGTAACAGATTTTCAAGAAGCTTGTTGTAGACAATATGATACTAAATCATGTACAAGAGGAGGATTTTGTAATTTCATTCATGTTCGTAGACCAACTCGAGCATTATTAAATGACTTACAAGATTCACAAAAGAAGTATCTTCTTATAAATCATAAGGATGATTCTTCTGACGATTCTCCATCTCCTGAAAGAAGAAGAAGACGATTGTAAGCCTCCGGCGGCCGGGCTCCGCCCGGACCCGTTGTTCCTCGCAAGCGAGGAAGAACTTGACCGGATCTATATTTATATAAAATCATTGTAATATATCAATTAATGTTATGACCTCACTTTATCTCATGTTACGTTGCGTTACGGCACTTGCGAATAGTGTTCGTTACAACGAGCAACGATACGTTTTACAAGAATACAACTGCCCGAGACAGAAGTATCATTCGATCTAATAGAGAGGCAGCGAGATGTTCATTTATTAGCTAATTATCTAGATTTACTATGGTCGTACTCGTTGAGCTATGTCCACACTCCAACAGATAAAAAGACCATCAAAACTCAGTTTACATTCCTCGCTACGCGAGGAACCGCGGGTCGGGGCAGAGCCCGGCCGCCAGGCCAGCTGCACCCTAACCACTATCAAACGGATATGTGCTGCGATCGTATAGATTGATAAGGTTATACGTATTTAAATTAATTAATTAATTAATAAATGGTATTTTTGTAGTTGTGCGTTTCTTATAGTCTATATATTTTTGTCCAAAGAATTTAGTTAAGTGGATTTCTTCATGTATGATTCTATCATGAAAAAACTTCCATAAAACAATAATATGAAGTAATATTGATACAGGGTTTAATAGAAATACTTGTAAACCAATATCCCAATAGAAAAAGCCAAAATAAGAAGGATGCCTTGAAAAAGAATAGATACCAGTAGTAACCAAAGTGTGTTCAGGTTGTTTGTGACTTTGAATGACATGATTGAAATTAGAAGCAGCTTTAATCATAGCAAATGAACGAGCAAATTGGCCAATACCAGCAATAGCAAGACCAATTAAAGAAATTAAAGGATATTGTTTTAACCAAGGGAAATAAATGATTTCAATAACAGCTTCAATGATAGCGGTTGCATGAGCCATTATGTAGGATAAACCATTATTGAATAGAAATGCTATAAGTTAGAAGTTATATTCATATGCTCTCATATTCCCCGCTTCGCGGGGAACAACGGGTCCGGGCAGAGCCCGGCCGCCGGAGGCAAAAGAAGGGGACTTACAATCAATAGAAACTACACTAGAATTGTACCTTGCGGTAACATAAAACTCCAGAAAGTGAAATATTGTGAGAGTAGATATGTAAAACGGTAATTGAGGGTAGTTATTGTATGCAAAAGAGAAGAATATACCAGAGGTGAAGACTATACCTAAGGCAGCTGAGATAAGGGCAACTTGTGCGTCGTAAGGTATAGATTGGTGTATATTTAGAGGTTGTGAAGGTAGTTTGTGAATATATTGAGGGGATGGAGAGGATGGAGAGGATGATAGAGGAGATGATATTCTTTGCATTATGGGAGGGAGAGGTAGTGAGTGAATGTAAAGAATAAATCCACGGAGAATCTTTTATCTATTTATATATTTCTTTTCAACATGACAGTTGGAGGGGTATTTCCTATTTGGGTGAGAACAATACAAATTTGAAAACCGTGAATCTTTATGCATACGGCTTCGGAGGAGGAGGAGGGAGGAGGGAGGGAAGGAGGGAGGGAGGATGGGATAGGGGGTACGGTCTTGGAGTATAAATAGATGAGAAGGATTCGTTTTATATCTATATTTTAATTTAATTAGTATAGATTTTCAATTGATACTTATATAAGATTTGTTATTATATTGAACATGAATAATTTACTTAATATTTCAAGACCTCGATATAGGTTGACGCAAGATTATATGGCTTTGGTAAAACCTCAGTTAGTTCATACTAGAAAACCTCATTTTAGATTTATAGCAGGTAAATCAATTGAAAAGAGAAAAGAAGTAACGTCTGTAAAGATTCTAAAGGACTTATACAATACTGATAACTTGGTTAGAAAAATCCCTAATGGTTCTAATGACTTGAATGAAATGGATGACAACATGCATAGAAACATCTCTATCCCTAATGGTCAAATAAATATCACTTTAAAGTTTGAGAATTTAAATAGTATTGTTTTAAAATTTAAAAATGCATTTAGTAATAACGTTATCAAGATAGAAGTTGGTAAATCTTCAGCTTCTAGTAATCGGTCGAAGCAGTGCATCCTCAGGGGCGTACCTTTTGGCTACAGTATGGAAGATATCAAAAATGAAATTGAACTTTTAAACCCAATTAGATTAAGAAAATTACCAACTCCACTTATAAAGAATCCCGATAGACTTAATTATATTACTCAACCAGTTATATTATGGGTCTTAACAGAAGAAGCTTATAAATATTGTCTTAAAAACGGAATTAATTTCAACTCTAAAATCGAGAAAGCCAAGCCATTTTATTCACGACGTAAAAGCAAAGTTACTTCGCATCTTGTCAGCCTCAACGATAAAGATGACATAGGAACGGAGGTTTCAAGATTATTAAAGAATATAAATATAACCTGGAGGGGTAGAAAGTAATGAGGCTTTTAGTTTAGACTTTGTAGTATATATATTTTCTAATATATTTTATAGCAATTTCTATTTTAAAGGATAAGAATGAGATGTGATAGGATTCAAAAGGCGCAATTCATATAAAATATAATTAAATACGATTATATGAGCTTTTTTTCGATAGTAAATTACTAGGATTTGTTAATTTGGGAATAATTGACACGAATATATGTACCTAAATAGTATCTCTTATACTTATAACAGTAAAGATAAATGGATTTATGTGAATATTTTTTTGGGCCCGAACAGTAATTAATACCATAGGACGGCATTCGAGCTTATCCTCTCTCTTTCAGTAGCATATAAATCAAACTGAACCACAGGTTCACTCTCAGCAATCAACTTCTCCATTAATTCTCATACCCTAATCTGTCATTATGCAAGATAACGATAAGCTTAATTTTATTTTATGCAGGTACAGCTTCCACCATTAAAAAACCAAACAGCGAAACTATTCAAAAATACGAAGTATATAGTAAGCCTTATTGCGTCTTATTTGAAAAATAATATTTTTATCAAGAGATGATTTATTATCTAATTAATTGCATAATACGAGCAGCTAGTATATTCGATGATGTATCAACACTTTTGCATATTCCTTTACAACAGAATACCTCTCAAGGGAAAAAAGTTTACAATTTTATTCATTCACTCTCAGTATCTATCATATACAATGTTATTACTATGATTCTCTTCCTTTCTCTTCTCTTCTCTTCTCTTTCAATAACCATACTGTAATTGAAGAATACTACACCCATTGCATAACTATCATTTTTTGATAATCACCACCTGAACTAACCTCTACCAGCTACTACTACCATACTATCGCTTCACCACTTCTGGTTACTTACCTACCACCTACACCACCCAAACATAGCCACCCACCCTCCAATCATGCCAACCGATTCAACATATCCTGAAGAAGCCGATAAATTAGTCTCTTCCTCATCATTGGACTATCTGATTATCGAAATCGTTCCATTGGCACAACGAGTAGTTCAAGAACTAATAGACAAATCCTCAGAAGATTCCAACACCAAACCAGAAGAAGATGATTTTTTCTACCGAATTGAAGGATATGGATACAGAGTAGGTCTTGGATTATCACAAATTTTCACAAAGGAAAGACCATGGTTCACTGATCAATTAGATATAATGAAATTTATATGCAAAGAATTATGGGTAATATTATTTAAAAAATCAATAGACAATCTAAGGACCAATCACAGAGGAACATTTGTATTAACAGACAATCAATTCAAATATTGTTCACGTATGAGCACAGCATATGGATCAAAAGAAACAATAGATCGAGCAATACCATACCTCTGGTTTCCAGCAGGAGTAATAAGAGGAACCCTCTCAGCCCTTGGAGTAGATTCCACAGTAACATTTAATGCCAGTGAATTGCCCAAAGTAACATTTAATATAGAAACTACCTATTAACCTGCCACTCCCCTCCGGTTGCCTCCGGCGGCCGGGCTCTGCCCGGACCAGTTGTTCGCGCTACGCGCGAATAATTAATTATGTAGATAAATCGAGATTAGAGCCTCCGAGCGAAGCTCGGAACAACGGGTCCGGGCAGAGCCCGGCCGCCGGAGGCAAAAACAGGGTAGAAGCTTGTGGTATTATGTACATGTGGTTGATGGTGCGGTGATACTGAGCGGTTGTTTGATCCATGATGGTGCGGAGTCTAGGTTTATGTGCACAGATTTTGTATCAAAAGCTTCAATATGAAGTTCAATTAGCACTCTTCCTCCTTTGGCTCCTACAAATCTTCGATATTCGTCTGAGATGCTGGCAAAATTCCATCCTTGTAATCTTCTTAAACATCCTATTACTGTTCCGGTTCTATGTCTACCCATACCACAACATACTAATAGTGGATAACTTTTAACATTCATTATGATATCAAGTGCTGTTACGATTGATGATTCGGTCAATTGATCCCATGGATTGCCTCCTTCGGTTACTAATCCAAGATGGTGGAATTCAATCTCGTTGTTATCAGCAAACCCGAGAAATGCATCAGATGGGTCCTCTACTGCTAACCACACAATTGTTTTTAAATTCAATTGCCTAAGAAATGGGAAGTTTATAGGCGCTGGTTGCCCACTACGGTACAGTTGTCGTTCTGCTAATGCAAAATTAAGAGGTGGAACTAACCGAAGAGGAGGTGGTCTTCTGATTTCATACAGAGTGGATGTGTTGGAGTTAGTATTGTCCGTGGTGGGGTTGGTGGGGGTGTTGGAGGCAGTGGGATTGCTGGAGATTGTAGATGAAGAGGTTTTAGAGATGTCGCTATTATTGGGGGCTGTCTTATCTGTTGTATTATCTGTTGTATCAGTCTTTGATATGTTGGTTGAAGAGTTGGAATGGGTCGTAGATGGAGTAGAAGTTGTAGTTGGTGCTGGTGTTGGTGTGGTTGTTACTGTAGATGTTACTGTGGCTGTCACTGTAGCGGTTACTCTAGTTGATGTTGATGTAATAACTTCACTTGGTGTATTACTATAAGAATCATTTCGATCTTTACTTATACTATTAACATTCGGAATAATATTAGATCCACTCCCAGTAGACGTCCTCATTTCATTCTCTTTTATTCCTCCTGACATATTATTATGAATGAAATTTTAACCGGAGTACAAAATGAAATTAATGAATTAATGATAAAGAATGAACTGAAATTTCTTCACGTGCGTTCCGCTCCATATACTTTTGTTGAATAGATTCTACTCTTATATAGATCGATCAACGCTTATATTCACTGTAATGCAAGTAGATAAGAATTATTCTTTTATAAGGATGTTATATTCGTTTACATTACTCTGTGAAACGTAATAGTAGATCCTACTATGCGCATTGAAGGAGGCACCACGTATTTGCGTTCCGTCGGTGGTAACTACTCTTAAATATACAAGCGTAGCTAATAGTAACTTTAGTTTATAGAATTGACCCCAGACTCAAGCTAGAACTTTCGCCCATCACTTAAACTCCAAATTACATCTAACATACACCATCACCATCACCCCCACCATCGCTCTACTTTTATTTATTTAGATCAAACACTAAACTCAACACCTTCACAACCACCATGGCTAAAAAACCTGTTATAAAAAAGAAGGAAGCTTCAACTGTAGCGAATGTAGCTGCTGTTTCTTCAGACTTTTCTAAAATCTTTTCAAAAGTTCTATCCAATTATAAAGAAAATACTACAAAAAGAACCATTTTAATCGATAGCTTTCTCATCTTCTTAGTGGTTTTAGGAGTCCTTCAATTTGTATTTTGTGTCTTAGTTGGAACCTTCCCTTTCAATGGTTTCTTAGGCGGTTTTGCTGCTACCGTAGGTCAATTTGTTCTCACTGCTGCCCTTCGTATTCAAACAAATCCTGAAAATTCAAAAGAATTCTCACATGTATCTCCAGAAAGAGCCTTTGGTGATTTCATATTTGGTAGTTTATTATTACATTTCATCGTATATCATTTCATCAATTAAAAATAGACCTTCACTTCCCTCCTCTACTGCCTCCGGCGGCCGGGCTCTGCCCGGACCCGTTGTTCCTCGCTTCGCGAGGAATACCGTACTCCTTCTCTTAGCTAAGTCACTACAATTATATACGACTACCCAGTTTTCATTTGGTTCAATCCTTATTTACTTACATATTGCCAAAGATATTAAGAAAAGTTGACCGTTGCAGATGTAACCACCGATTATCGTTGATAGACTCGTACTAAGTAACATCCTAGGAGAAGATCATTGTACTAAAGTTTACAAACTACACATAACTGATTCATTATCTCTTTCCCCGATACTCTCAGAAAATCTCTATATAGCTGTTATTATAACGCTTGAGATTAACTTGGTTCGTTAAAATCAATTACCACCATTATAAGATTTCAGTTAATTCATTTGTATAACTAGCAGCTGTAGATATATAGATAATACAATTAATCGACGAGCTCACATACGCCTACAACTGCTGTGTACTTCTAGCTTATAATTGTTATATATTTGTAGATCTATATGACCAATCAATATTTCTTAAGATTAATTAATAAAGAATACAATTACCCTTCACATGGTGAAGATGACAAGATGCTGTACTATAAGGAATGTTAACATCCATGGAAGGTTAAGAAATTCTATCACTGATGTTATTTATTTGAGTATCCTTCTAATGATTTTATAAGGAGTTGATCATCTTCAGGTGGTACTTGTAAGAAATAAATAGCAGGAGTATGTTTACATTATCGTTTTATCATTGGTTTCGACATTATGAATGTATATAGAGGGTATAGCGTACTACTAGTACTAGATGCGATAGCCAGTGAATCCTCGCGAAGCGAGGAACAACGGGTCCGGGCAGAGCCCGGCCGCCGGAGGCAAAAAGGGGAGGGGTACAGTAGAGGGTACAAAAATATAATAAAAAGAGGTCGTAATCGTCGTATCTATAAGTGAAAGTAAAAATGCTTTTTTTGGGTTTGTTGTTTAATGATGCAAATAAAAAATGAAGGAATTGGGGCTGGTTGTTTATGAAATTATACAACAACAACCATCTTTATCAGATTTTTCATCATAACTATTTTCTCTTCCATATTGCTTTGATCTTGAACCAGGTGTGTTTGATGGACCTCCACCTAGAGTATTACCACTATAATAAGCTGCTTCATGATTTGATGGTTGTCCATTACGATTATTTTGTTGATTTTGATTTGATTTTATTGAATTAGATTTATCGGAGTCAGAATCTCGTTTATTGAATTTTCTAACTTCTTGTACTAAAGTGTAGAAACTATCATCAACGTTTATTCTTTGCTTTGCAGAGGTTTCTAAGAAGGGACAATTTAATTTCTTTGCCAATTGAGCACCTTCTTCATAGGAAACTTGTCGTTCAGTTTCTAAATCGATTTTGTTACCAATGATTACAATTGGAAATGATTCTGAGTCTTTTACTCGAAGGATTTGTTGGTGGAAGTTTTTAACTTCATCAAATGATGATCTTGATGTTACAGAGTAGACAATGAGAAATCCTTCACCCGTTCTCATATATTGTTCTCTCATAGCTGAATATTCTTCTTGACCAGCGGTGTCTAGTACGTCTAGAATGACCACTTCATCATCTATGAGACATTGTTTACGATAAGAATCTTCAATTGTAGGATCATATTCGTCGACGAATTGACTTCTAATGAGTTGAATGGTAAGAGCAGATTTACCAACACCACCACCTCCAACGACAACAAGTTTATATTCTCTTACTAGCATGATGAGTTATGTGGATGGAAAAGTATTATAATACAAGTTAATAATGTTTAACTGAAGGATTATAACGATATGAATTGGTGATTAAAAATTAAGGTATTATAGATATCAGTTGTAGTCAATAATTTGTACAGCTGTGTTAGTGTTTTTGTTGTCTTTCTCAGGTTATTATTTCCAATCTCCTTTCTAAGATCTCTAGAATCTCTTTCCTGCGGGTGCGATATGTACTACTATACACTGTCTACAAGCTGTGAAACTCCTGATCTATTCACTTTCTACGATTCACTTGACTACAAATCTTAGCAAATCCAAATCCTATATCTAAATTCTATATCTAACTTCTCTCTATCTTCACAACTTTTTTAAAAGTGAAAATTTTCTTTTTCCCTTTAATTTTTTTTTACTATTCCCCTTCTGATCCCCCTTATAAATAAAAATTCATTTTAAAATCTGTGAACTCAATGTTACTCCTTTGCTCGTCTTGGTCAGAGACTTAATTTTCATATGCACAACCCCGATATTTCTTTTTCTCTTTTTTTTTCATCTTCCTTTTGGCTTTTACATTTTGTTTTTGAATTTCATCCTGATATGGCTTCATCAAGCCGTGTATGGAAGGGAGAGAAGGGGAGGATTTTAAGATGGTACCCGAGCTAGTTGCAAGTGTAGCTAGTATAAGATGACTTTGACTAACTATGTCTGGTCATATAAAGACACTTTTGTTTAAACTCAAATAAATAAAGGAATGATAAAAGTATAAAAGAGACAAAACTCTAATCAGTAGATACGAATCCTTTGTATCAAGCTCGCTTAAAAGCAGTCAGTGTCTTATAAGTGGTTATAATGTATATATTTCCATTAGGGTATTTGGTGATAGTCTCTCTTATTTTTATGTACATGATTGAATTAAATGGATTGCAGGTTTTTGTCTGTGCTTTGTATAGGTAGAAGGTATGTGGAAAGGTTTAAGGGTTAGATAAACAATCTAAGATTATGAAATGAAGCGGAGTAATGCGAGATCTACGAGAAGTGGAGAAAAAAGAGGGGGAGGGTGAAAAGGGCAGGTGGGTAGAGGAAGGTAGGTCGGTAGGTGGGTAGGTGGGCGGCGGG
>JAJMID010000135.1:0-37417 GCA_030583405.1 Sugiyamaella americana
GGGGGGGGATAGAAGAAGGAGTAGTAGAGGGATAAGGAGAGAAGGAGTAGAAGAAGCAGAAGGAATACCGAGGGAGTAGCAGTAAAAGGAAGAAAGTGGAATAAGGCTAGGAGTTGTAAAGTGCATTAGATGTAGGAAGCGGCAGGTAAAGGCAGTAAGTAATGTAATGTAGTTAATAATAATTATAACGTTACACATATATGAAAGAGATAAATGCTAACTAGAATATAATTACAATATCAAATCGGAAATAGAACCAAACCTACACCAAGGCAGTGTAAAATACGATTTTTTGTAAGTAATTTATCAGTGATATATAATGATTCAAGCTCGGTGTATAGTTACACTACCTACGGCATCATTAATAATCATGGGAACCGGCCGGAAAAATGTTTGTTATTGCCGTGGATATTCGGAGAGTTTTATCCGAATGTCACTAAAATATCCATTTACTATACCAAATTTATATTAATCAGTTACTAGTGTGGTTGGCTTCAACTAACTGATAACAATAGAAGACGAAGAGAAAAGGGTATAGCGGCAACGCTCGGAGTAAGGCGGAGCATGATCGGAGGTGGAAGTAGTTAGATATAAGCTAGACTAGAAGGGAAGGAAGAAGGAGGAGATGGGGGGAGGGAGAGGGAGAGGGAGAAGGAGGAGATGGGGGTAGAGAAGGAGAAGATAGTGATGGTGTAGTATGGAAGGTGAGAATGTGGGATGTAATACTAAGTTGGGCATGGGATTGCTATTATATACTAACCTTAGAGATCGAATTCACTAGTTCATGTTCTAACTAATTTGGATGGAGGTGACATTTATTGTGTTGACGCGTTTAACGATGCTTATTAATATTATTATATGAGGTCCCACTGAGGGTTATAATTCATGTTAATGTAAGGTGGGTGTAAAGGTGGATGTAAAGGTGGATGTTGAGTAACGTTAACGTAAAGTAAAAGTAGAAAAAAGATATTTAAGAATAACAGTTATAGCAATATATAATATAAAAGTGACGTCAATTATTGTCGCTCGTCGCTTCTATTGAAGGTTGCTATGATATGGTTATAGTATAAGAGTATAGTAGTATAGTATAGTATAGTAATACTAAAGCAGGTGACACTCAGGGGTAATAAGATAGCAAGTATTACTATTAGTGCGAGTGTTATCCGATAGACCGATGAGCCACCCTTTTGAGTACCGTTATCTATTCTGCTATTTAATACTATTTCATATCTCTCACACCTCTCATACCTCATATCATAGTGTCTTATTTTTTACCCCCCACTCCTCCAACTCCGTCTTTTCATATTACCTTTAACGTTAGTTCTCCGGTTAAGGACAGAACTGTACATAGATTAGCGTTAAAAGATTCGATTCCGTCGATCCCGAATCGAAGAAGCTATCTAGCCGTTTAATGGTAAGGGGTAGGATATACCGTTAGGCGGAGTTAAAAATTACGTAGGATAAAAGCCGCTTGGGAGGAAAATCGGCAAAGATTAAGCGGTGAAGGAGTAGGTTGGATGATAGGGTTCTGTAGCGTAAGCGTTAAAGGTAGCGTTAAAGGTAGCGTTAAAGGTAAGCGTTAAAAGGTAAGCGTAAAGGTAAGCGTTAAAAGGTTAAGCGTTAAAAGGTACAGTAACGCTTAAGCGTAAAAAAGGCAAGCGTTAACGTTAACAGGAGGGGGATTAAAGGTAACAACGGGCATTAAAGAGTAAGAAGGGTTAAGCGTTAAAGGTTGAAGGTTGGGAGGAGAAGGAAGTAGCAGCCAAGCCACGGAAGGGTTAATAATTCGATCCGATTGATAAGCAAGATTGTATGTTGTTAGTTTAGTGATTCATATCCGGATGGATGAGAGTATTTATGAGATAATTGTATATTGTATGTAGTTATCGTATTGTATTGGTATTAGTTTGTCTTTTTCTGTTGTCTTTTACTACATCTACTAGTAGCTGTTACTACTTTTTCTCTAACACCACCTACTCCTTTTCCTACTCCTACTACTACTACTACTACTACTACTACTCTTACTACTCTTACTGCTACTCTTACTATTACTACTGCTACTACCCCAGCTCTTTCTCACCCTCTATCCCTCCCCAGCCTCTGCCGCACCTCCCTCTCCTCCCCAGCCTCTGCCGTACCTCCCACTCTCTCCCTCTCTCCCTCTCTCTCTTCCTCCCCTGCCTCTGCCGTACCTCCCACCCTCCCCTTACCCTAAAAACGTTGAATTGTGCATAAAATTAATTCTTTTACTTTTCTTTTTTTACCACTAAATCCGCCTGTTATTAAAAAGAAAAGAAGGGTTTTTTTCCTAAAAGAAATGATCTTCATGATAAAAGAAATGCTCCTGAAAACTTAAACAAAAAGAAATTACTAAAAAAATTTACCCTGGTAGTATTAATAGTATTAAAAGGTATACATAAAGTAAAAAAAAAGACGAAGAAAAGTAGAAAAGTAGAATAAAAGTAGGAAAAGTAGGAAATTGAAAATTTTTTCTTCTAAAACGTAGAGATAAAGAGAAGAGAAAGAAGAGAAAGAAGATAAAAGAGAAGAGAAGAAGAAGAAGAAGAAGAAGAAGAAAGAAAAATACAACTATTACTACAACTATAACTACTCGCTACAACAACTATTGATACAACTACCTACTACTATTAACACAACTACCTACAACTACAACTTACACACTTACCTATACCTACCCTTACTACTCATTTTATGAGTCCTTTTATATTTGCAAGTATGGATACTGATTCAGATCCTCAACCACAAACTGAGCAACAAAGAGATAGGAGAGTATCAACTGTATTATCAACTACATCCACAACTACTTGGGAAGATCCAATAGAAGCAACAAGTGAAATCATAGAATCTGCTTCCATTTCATCAATATCACCTACAACCACCACCACCACCACCTCCTCCATCTCTACCCCCACCACATCTTCCACAACCACCTCCTCCAAAAGACAATCTATTCAACTCCCTTTACAACCCTCAAAACGTCATTCTCGTGGTCGTTCACGTTCCTTACCTAATTTATTATTATATGAAAATACTAATAAAGTTCATAAACGTAAAGATAATTCATTACCAGCAGTAAGTACTCCAACAAGAAGAAGTAGAAAAAGATTATCAGGATTATCAGTATTATCAACAAAATCAAACATGTCTTGTCCAAATTTAGGTAATGATGGTATGGATGGTATAGATGGGATGGATGATATGGATGATATAAATGATAGTACTAGTAACAACAGTAATGTCACCACTACCACCACCTCCTCCTCCTCCAGCCGTACCTCCACCACCTCCACCTCCACCCCTTCTCTTACAAAACACAATACTACCTCCCCCTACATCCAACCACCTCCTGTAAACTCCATGTCTTTAAGAGAAATCGATTTACAAGAAATATTTAAAAATCCTCAACTTCGTCATGACATTGTTTTTGATCCTCAACTTCAATTTCGTCCTAATCTTGATGGCGAACGGGGTAAGCGTAAGAAGGTTTTAGCAGAAAAATATTGGGATTCTATTGTTTTAGATTGTCAAGATTTAGTTCATGGTAAAGCTACTAATTCACCAAAATTAATCTTGTTATTTTCAACTTTAAGAGAAATTCTCTTGTCATTATTACCTGTTCATAATCGATCATATGTTGACTCTGTTTTAGATCCTGATCTCCTTCTCCAACAAGTTCGTCATTCAGCCCTCGATTTCCTCTCCCTTGCTAAATGGTTATCTTCAGTATTTAAAGCTCATTGTGCTCCAATGAGAGACTCGTGGGTTGATCAAATGGTATCAAGAATTGAATTAGGTATTTCTACCAAATCACCAAAACGTCTTGTTGAAGGGTTAAGAATGGTTTTCGCTATTCTTGAAGCAATGAAATTAGACGTTGCTAACCACCAAATCCGCACACTTCGTCCAATGCTAGTCGACTCTGCTATTGAATTTGAACAAGAATATTACAATCAAATCACTTCAAAAGGTAAGATTGATTTCACCGATGCTTTAGTTTGGTATAAATCTTCACATAATAAACTACAACTATCAATGAATAATTCCCTCAACATTTCCCAAGCAGTCACTTCATCTGGTGATTTCAATCGATCAATATTCATTTTTGGATTCCTTAAACTCCTCTGTTGTGCATCTGATGATATGGTTAATGAATTCCCATCAACTTTTGGCTTTGACGTCTACCGTCTAGCAGGATTTAGAGCCGAAGTTAGAAAAGTTGTTTGTATTCATCTCGCCATCAGTCTCTACCAACAAGTTTTAACTGCTGAAGTTGCTAATTCAAAATCCCCCGACAGTAGACAAATTCTCACCTCTGCATTATCAACTGAATCAATCAACAAACTCAAACAAGACATCATCGCCATCATTAGCGATTCATCTGGTAACGCCAAATGGACTAAAAACACCCAATCATTATCATTAGAATTTGCTAAACGTATTGAAGAAATTGTTTATAAAAAGACTGTCATCACCCCCTCTCAAAGATTAGTAAACCTCTGCTCTGGATGGTTATCAAAACATCTCCAACCAAGATCAGATATTTATAAACTTTTAGAAACAAAAACAATCAACAATCTCTTTACAGCATTATGTTCAGGAATCACTGCCATCAGTGGATTAGACAGTACAGTAATTTCTAATGGTTTAGTAGGAAATGCCATTCCCGAAGGTCCAGTTAGCAAAGAAACAATCTCCCTTGCCGACCGTATCCTTGTCCTCATCAAATTCCACTGGGGAGTTTTCGGTAAATACTACTCTGCTTACATGACCCTTGAACAAGAAGAAGTAACTGCAGCAACCGCATCAGCATTACTATTACATGGTACCGCATCAACAATAGAAGAAGCCGAAGATGACGAGTCTGTCGAAATGGTAACCACCAACGAAGACGACGGAGACACTGTACAAACTCTTCGATCCAGCAGGATGAGACAACCATCCACATGTTAATACTTTCACACCCATCTAATCTCATTTATTTAACTCTGTTTACCCCATAAACACACATTACGTTTATTTTTATTGTTTTAATTTTTATTTTTATTTATATATATAGTGGGAGGTATGATTTTGCATCAAACATAATAAATTTGCATTTTATTAACAACCCCTTTGCCTCCGGCGGCCGGGCGCTGCCCGGACCCGTAGTTCCTCGCTGCGCGAGGAAGGATAAAACCGTATAGTAAGGATGTAATGTGTGGGTAGATGGAACATATAATTAGTTCACTAATAATCAATAGTTAACGATAGTGGTGGCAGTTAATGAGTAGGTTCTCGAGGCAGAACTCTAGCGATCATCTATTGAGGTTTGAGAATATTGAAATACACTTTACTCGGTGAATAATCGTTTAAACGTCATTTTAAGAGCCCAAACTGTTTAAGTAAGAAATAATAGAAGGAAGGTGAAATCCGACGTTCGTAAATGATCGTCATGGTTATACTGGGATTCACTGCAATATTTCTATTTACCTTATCTTCGTATTGTTTACACCTCAATCCGAGCGGAGCTCGGACAACGGGTCCGGGCAGAGCCCGGCCGCCGGAGGCCCGGCCTCCTCCACCCACTCTCGTCCCCGGCCTCCCTAATGTACCCCTTACTTAAACGCACAGACGAGCGAGCAGTTCGCTTAACAATCTGAAACGCGTTTTAAATGGCATGTTTAATAATAAAAATATTTTAAGTTTAAACAAAATAATATTATTTTATAAGATGCATTAGATAAAGCACAACCAAGAATATAAATCAGGAGGTTATTTTTGCAAAACATAAACACAAACATTAAACTGCCAAGTCATGAAGTAACGTTAAAAATCACCCACATTTAACGTTCGATATAACTCCAAACCAATAAATTAACTAATTCCAATAACACCAACTTAATCTGTATCGGGAACTGAATCCAAACTATCAGAGTTAAAATTAAGATTTCAATACGACAAACCTAGTACCATGCCTCCGGCGGCCGGGCTCTACCCGGACCCGTTGTTCCTCGCGTAGCGAGGAAGTTCCATAGCGTGGGGTGAGGTTGAGTAAATTTCCTCGCTACGCGAGGAACAACGGGTCCGGGCGGAGCCCGGCCGCCGGAGGCAGAGGGGTAGGGGTACACCGCCGGCGGGATCCAACAGCCGCATGCGGTGTGTATGCGTACCCCTTTTTAAAGGTAAACATATTAACCTTCAATAATAAAAAAACGAAGAGTTGTTTTATTAAGTTATAGAAGAAGGATTAAAAATTATGTCATTTTTTAATTCATTCAGGTAAGTGTATTCCTCGCGAAGCGAGGAACAACGGGTCCGGGCAGAGCCCGGCCGCCGGAGGCATAAACCTAACGGAGCGTGTATAGAGGATTTGGACGAAGTTCAAAGAAAGCTAAACCACCGGCTGGTCCAGTGTCAACAGTTGCTTCATCTTCAACAAGTTCTTTGCCTTCAACTGATCAATCTCTATCTTATAAAACTTCATCATCAGCTTTAAGTTCTAATTCCACCGCGAAACAGCAACAACAGCAGCAACAACAACAGCAGCAGCAAAAACCATTGTTTTTATGTCAACCATATGTTCGTACTGCACTTGTGAAAGGATCTTTTCAAACTATTGTTATGTTACCGAAATATGTTGATTTGAATGAATGGGTTGCTTTAAATGTTTTTGAATTTTTCACTTATTTAAATCAATTTTATGGAGTAATATCTGAATTTGTCACTCCTCAAACTTGCCCTACTATGAATGCTGGTCCTGGTATTGATTATTTATGGATCGATTCAAATAAAAAGGCAGTTCGTTTGCCAGCAAATACTTATATTGATTATGTTTTAACTTGGATATCAAATAAATTCGATGATCAAACATTATTTCCAACAAAACAAGCAGTTCCTTTTCCTCCTCATTTTACCGGGGTATTAAAAAATATTTATAGACAAATGTTTAGAATTTTCGCCCATATTTATCATAATCATTTTGATAAAATTGTTCATTTATCTTTAGAAGCTCATTGGAATTCTTTTTTTGCTCATTTTATATCTTTTGGTAAAACTTTTGAACTCTTAGATAGAAATGAAATGGTTCCCTTATTAGCATTAATTCAAGCATTAGAAGCACAAGGAAAAATAGCTTAATATATTATTTTATTTCTCCCCTCTCTCTGCCTCCGGCGGCCGGGCTCCGCCCGGACCCGTTGTTCCTCGCGTAGCGAGGAAGTAAGGATTTTACGTGACTTCGTTAATAAATAATTATATATGCAACTAATCTCTTTGTAATACCGTATAATGTAAGCCAACCTTCTGGTCCAGCAACGGTACCTTTAGAGACCATCCCTATACTGAAGCATACCAGCTTGTCCCCTTCAATTTGATCTCTTCTATTTCTGACTGCAATATTTAGCTATCAAGTATGACTTTAGCATAAGCTCGGCAAGTTTGAGAGTGCTGAATTTGTATCAATTTAATTTGCAAATGTTTCAGAAGTTGCCTACTAGTTATTATTATTCATTAATATAATGTTAGAGGTATATAATTGACAACAGGTTGGGACGGACATCGGAATATTATAAACTTTCACATAAAGTAACAAATGAGCACTTTCTTCTAAAAAGTTAGTAAAAGCAGAAAAAAAGCTTGAACATCAACGATAGTAGCTCATGTTTCAATAGACCTGAACCAAACCTGAGAAGATGACGTTCCTGATTAACAGTCGGTTGCTATCGCAATCAATGTTTCACCGGGGGATTGAGTTATTATCCCGAGGCACCTCGTTAGAGGGTTAGAGTAATTCCTCGCTTGCGAGGAACAACGGGTCCGGGCAGAGCCCGGCCGCCGGAGGCAGGGAACGATGGTTTAGTGGGTAATAATGCATTGAGGATAATATATAATATATAATATATAATGATAATAAAAATAATAATAATAATAACTATTTACAATTTGATATGCTAATATTGATTTTTTAACTGAAGAAATATTTACTTTCTCTTAATTGTTGAACATCAAAATCACCTTTTGCTGGTACTTTTGAAACTTTTAATGGTACTAAAATTCCCATTAATGAACTACTTTTCGTTAAATTATCAATATCTTCATCTACTTCTTTTTGAATTTCTTCTTCTCTCTTTTCACGTAATTCAAAATTATCAGCACCAGTTCCAACATGTTCGGTTGATCTATAATTGGCATGTTTAACTTGTCTTGATTTTCGAACTTTCTTTGGTATTTGATTGAATAATCGATCTAATTCATCTTCTGATAATTCTTCAATGATGCTTACTGGAGTTTCATTTGCTGGTTGATCGTTTTGTAATGCTTCTAAACGTTTATTTTCCATTTCAATTTGATCAGCTACTGTTAATCTTTTTTCAACTCCATATTTTTCAAATGAATATTTATTTTGGGCTTTAATAATGCGACTAGCAATTGAGCAATCTTTAGGAATTTCTGCATATTGTAATAATCCAGTATATCGCTGTTCAAATTCAATCCGCAGTTTATCAACAAGATCTACTTTATGTAATTCAATAAATGAATCACGGAGAATTTTATTCATCTTATCAATATCACCAGCATGAGTCCAGTATGAATCATGTACTGCTGCAAATGATATTCCTTCTTTACCACATCCAATAGCAGACATTAACATATGAGTAGCATCTAATGAATGAATAAAATTAGGAGGAAAAGCAGTTCTTTGTTTACGAGCATTTACACCACGTAAAGCATATGGATCAGTAATAAATACACTTTGTAATGAAGTAATCACTTGTTTCTTTGTATCTTGTCTATATGGTTGTACAATTGGTAAACCCAATGGAGTTGTCCAAATAACTGAAGACATGAATTGTGGTCGATTACCATTTTTAGATTTTAAACTATTACCCATATCAAGTCTTACTGACCTACTAATTCTAGTAGCATTATCTCCTAACCAATCTTGAATTAAATGAGCTCCTTCAAATAATGATCTTACTGCTCCTAATACGGTTTTTGCAAGATAACCAGCAGTAGTATAAATATGTGCTTCATCTAATCCTGCATCTGATAATCGATTAGCAATTTGTTGTCGAGCACCAATAAATGTTACTCCATAAACATGAGTCATTACTGTTTGTTTAATAAGTTTTCTTGTTAATTTATCTACTGCTAATGATGCTTCTTTATTACCATCTTTAGCATCCTTTTCAACTTTAACTCGAACAATTTCTAGTACTCTTGAATAAACATCTTGAGGCTTTGAACTTGGGATTAAATTTACTTCAGCAGCTCCTTCAACATCACCACCTAATGCAGCATAATGCTGTAAACCGTTACAACTACCATCCATATGAACTGGTAATCTACATTTATATAATCTAGGATCTTCTAATTTAAAAGCATTACGAAGTTCAATACAAGTAGCAAGTGCTTGCCAGGGACTTTCTGCTTGTTGCCACCATTTCTTACCATCCATTGGATTATTTGCTGAATCAAGAATATTTTCAATATTATCATTTGCAAATTTAATTCGATCTTCAAAACTAAATTTACTATGACCATAAACATTAGCGCAATGAACTTTAAGCCAATCCAAACCATTTTCTCCTAGTTCACGAGCATCCCAAAACTTTAATAATCCTCTTGATAAATCATTACCTAAATGATTTAAATGTGGTGATAATGGATAAGCTCTACCTCTGAAATCAAGATTATGAGGTAAATAAAATCTTTCACCAAGAAAAGCTCTTGCAATTTCTAATTTATAATTGGTATCACATCTTTGTGAATATAATGCTTGATTTTCATTTACAATATTTCTACATTTTCTTAACCAATCCCGACGTTCACTTGGATCAGCATTTCTTGGAGGAGCAGGAGGTAACTCTGGTTGCAATTCAACTTTTCTTGGAATTTCTAAAAAGTCTTCACCTGAATTCCAAACTTTAAGAATAATTTCAAAAAGTTCTTTATTAATAGTCCAAGCAGTGTTACCTAAAACATTAAGTCCTTCATAAACTTCATTCAAAGTCCCTCTTTCACTTGCAGCTTTTAAATAAGCAACTTGTTCAGGAGAATCTCTTGATCTCATAATCTTTGTAGTAGTATATAAATAACCTCCTTTATTCCACCCCGACCATGGTCTTGGTTTAACCAACATTGGAAGTAATTGTGGTTGAATAGCAGTAGCCATTGCTTCACCAGATAAATGCTTAGCAATTGATTTATGAACTTTTAATATGCCAACTCTACTACCATTTTGATATTGATAAGAATGATAAAAAGCTGGTGCTTTACCAATAACCTTCTCGCCAGTAATGGGATCTTTACCATAAACATTAACCTTTGCAACTTGTAATAATAAAGATATAAGTAATGAACCAATTTTAGCACGAATATGGAGCGGCCAAGAAGTTTGAACAGTGCCAAGATCACTATTCTTAACAGCCGTTTTAACTGAACTAAGAGTAGCTGACTGATTATTGTGAGTGAATCCTTTCAAAGCATCCTTTTCCCGTTGCTTTGCAACTTGCATTCTATATTCCATTTCAACTGTTTTTCCAACTGCTAAAACTGCTCTTGCTGTACGCATACCTTCCTGAATGCCCCCAGTTGAATTCAATTTAAGCAATTCCAACATAGTAATAGGACCCAAATTCTCTGGTTTAACAAGTGTTAAAAAGGGACCATATTCAAATCTATCAGCATAACTAACATTTTGAGAATTATTCTCCTTCTTTATAGAATTAGGGATTTGTGATAAAGTGGAATAATTAAGAACCTTTTCAACTCTAGCAAACTCTGCTTTAATTAACGGTAACATATCTTTATTCCATTCCCATAACAGAGTATCCAAAGCTTTATAAGTAACAGTAGACTCAGAGCCCGATTTTGAATTATTTTGAATTTGAACTCTTTTTTCAAAAAGCTTCTTCCATTTTTCACGAGCGCCTTCAAATCCTCTAGATTCAACAGATTGCTGTCTTACTTCATTATACTTCTCCAATAGTTCATCAAATTCACCCCGTTTTTCAATAGGAATTGAATCCGAAAGTTCAACAAAATCAATATAATTTTTAGAATCAACTGCTTTATCTTGTAAAAGAGGAGATAAATCTTCATCTGAACCTTCTAAAAGACCATTTAAAGTATGACGAATAGTCTTCAATCCCAAAGTTTCAGTAGATAACAAAGTATTAACCCCCTTCTTTTCAATAGAAGGAATCAATTCCTCCAAATTAACAGCAGCAGCAGCAGCACCAGTGCCACTACTACCTTCACTTTCATTCTTAGAATTCAAATCACCGTTCAAACTCTTTACAATATCATCATTTGAACCACCTTCACCATCCAAAGACATGGCAATAATATTTCTAAATTTTGAATTAATATTATCCAAAGAAATTTCACAAATCTAAAACCCAAGTTAGCTCCAGCTCCGGTCACACTGCCTCCGGCGGCCGGGCTCCGCCCGGACCCGTTGTTCCTCGCTACGCGAGGAATTTATAAGATCTATATACTCCACGCTACGCTCTCTGCGCGCAGCGCAGAACAACGGGTCCGGGCAGCGCCCGGCCGCCGAAGGCTTGTAGGTAAAGGAACTTACTTTTACAATGTCAGTTAATGCTGCTAAGCCAAGTACTTCAACATGATTAAGAATTTCATTCATGGTTGCACTTCGAGATACGACGAATTCACGCAGTTTCATTGTGTCGTTTGTTGAGTAGATACTTTTTAGTATAATTGCATCGGTAACGCTATTGGGTTCGAATCTGGTGAGTTTGGTGCGGATTTTCTTAATCCATTTCATTCCGATAGTTGAATCATTTGGGTTTAGTTGAACTAGTTTGTTGAGATAGTTATTAACTGCCAGTGCTAGATCAGTGTTACTTGCTATTTCTCCTAATCCAATAAGTACTGATTCTGCTCTTTCCATGTTACCTGAATCAATACATGCTTCTAATAATGTCCATAGGTGAACATGATTCTTTGCAAATGAATTTCTTGATATTAAATCATTAGGTGATGACCATGATGTTTGTCCTTCAAATTTAACTGTTCCTTGCTTTGGTTGTTTCAGCTTCCATGCCAATAATGAATCATTGTTTTGTTGTGGGTTGGAACTGTTCTTTATATGCTGATGAAACACAGATGGTGGAGTTGGTGGTAATGGCGGTGATGTTGGTTGATTTGTTTCTCTAGATATTGAAAATACTGACTGTACTCTATCACTTTTAAATAAAACTTTGGATCTTAGTTGGTTTCTATGATGGCTAATAGCGCCATTATTTTTCCATATTGATCTCATTATGAGGTAAGCCTTTAAAGGAAGGAAGGCCAATAAGGAGTGACTATTGTTTCTTTCTTTAAAAAGTTATTCAATTTTTATTTTCAAAATTATTTTTCAATTTTTTTTGTAAATTTTTTCTATTTTTCAAAATCAATGTCAAAATCACTTTGGTGAAATTTCACTTTTCTTCCTCGCTCTCTAATTTTTTTTTCGTTATCTGCAATGGATTTTTTTTTATCTCGCAGGGCAATTTTTCCAGCCAGCCTTGTCGTCCGATCAAAAACCGGTTTTTATGCAGGGCTTCCATCTCATGCAAAATAAGCTGATGAATGGAGATGTAACTTGAGAAAGGAAATGTAAAAGTTGGTGGTGGATGAGGAGGAGGGGAGGAAGAGGAGAGGAGGAGAAGGAGGAGGAGGAGGAGGAGGAGGAGTAAGAAAATAATATTACTATGAAAAGTTAAAGGTTCATTCAATCATTGGTAAGAAAAATCATAGGCAGAGTAATGTTATACTTTAATATGTACCGGCCTAAAGTTAAGTCATTGTATGATATACTGGATTATAGTCGAATGATATATGTAGAGATAGCTAGTTTATATTGTACAAGGTACATGTATATAAGATCCTGATCAATGTAAAATGGTAAATTTAAATATATACTACTAGTTACCACTGCTTCAACCTGCTTGTGCCTCCTTTAACCTGCTTAATGCTACAGTACTAGTAGAACCCTAACGTTGCTATTTCATGTAATTATCTTTTTTACATAGATTGTTATTCTTGTTATAATTCTTATTATTTCTACTCCAAGCAAGAGGAACTGTTGCGGATCTAATATCTTTCTTTATAAACTTCATTATATTTAATATAAATGTGCATTTAAACTCTTCTATCTTTGTACTATCGTAATCATCCATTTTTCAATATATCAAATCATTGATTCGCTTATCAATCCATTTATACATACTTTATCAATCTGTTTATTCATCTACTTATTCATCTACTTGTCTATCTACTTAGAACTACTTATCTGCTTATCTACTTATCCACCTACTATCCACTTATCCACCACTCACCCTCTTATCTCTACCTCCTATCACAAACATCCCATCTCTCCTATTCTATTTTTATACTCCTCTTTATCCTACTCTAAAACAATGTCAAATTAAAAAAAGAATTCTATCCACTTATAGTAATCTATCAAAGCCCTTTATTAAACTTATCTATAATAATATATCTTAACCTATATCAAGTTTTACTTTCATATCCAAAAACTTCAATCTCTCTAGACATCTAATCCCAATCTGGTACCTCTTGTAATAGACATTTTTGATACAATTTCCCTCTTGTTTTCTCCTCAGACTATGTTGTTCTACTTCTTTTTAAACCGATTATTATTAATACGATGTTAGTGGGTCGGCCGGTCGTAGACATTTTCTTTGAATTACGCCCTTTGTCATATACCAAGTATGTTTCAAAAGCTACGGCAAATTTCGTGATAATTTTGACTTTAAACAAGGAAAAAGGCATCCAGTAAAATATTTTTGTTAATATATTATTCAATTTTAAAGATTAATAAATATTATGAAATCTGTAGAACAAGCGGGTAAAAGTAGCATTATATCAATTGACAAATAGTACAACTATTGAAAAGAATATGATAAACTAATCTCATTCTATTAATAACGTCATTTTACTTAGACATATATTAAAATATTCTCAGGTTTTCATCGTAGTTTGACCCGTTAAACCGTTTTCACATGTATAATAGTAAGATAACATTTCAATGGTCAGATGGTGAAACAAATCATCTAAAACAATGTTCAACTTTACTCTGGAACCACTTAGTATCATTTTCCTCACATTCGGCGTTTGATGTTAACGGTATGACGTTGAATAGTTTATTTAGCAATATATAAGATACGAGTTATTTATATAATTATCTATTCAATAGTATTATTTCCCTCCTAATTTCGGCTTTTGCAATCGCGCAAGGACCAAGCACAACTTTCCGAGCGGGGTCAAAACTCACTTTTACTTAATTATAACGTTAACATTTATATATATATATATATAGTTGCAATCATTAACTATTGGTTAAAGTTTAGTTGTTCCTGCATATTCCAAGCATAACTTCCGATTCCAAACTTTAAATTTATTTTTCATTCAACTGGTTGTCCTCGAAAAGAGCAAAAAATAATGTTAAAGACAGTTTAGACAGAGTAATAAAGGTGACGGTAAAGAATAAAATCAACTATTATGTGAGGCGTCCAAGCGATAACTAGATTCATCCAAAACTTAAGACATGGGCCAGTCTATTTGAATTGATATAATAGTAGCGATGTTGGCCCTTGATATTGTTTCTTAATTATGGATTTTTTTTAAAACTAATTGAATAACCAAAAGTAAATTTAGCAAGATGGATGAAGGTCAATGGACTTTATTGAAGGATGATTTACTTCTTGATGGATTGGAATTTATGGATAATTCAAATCAATTTGGTGATAATAATCTCATGATGGATCCCTTTCTTGGATCGGTAACATATTTGGAAACACATTCTCCTCCTCCACCACCTTTAATTGGACCTCCTCCTACCCGACCAGCTAATAATAAAAAAAGAATTAACAGAAATGGTTCATCTGATAGACCAAATGCAAGGAAAAGAACAAATCCTGAACAAGGGCTATTACTAGAAACTGCTTTTAAGAAGAATCCAAAACCTGATAAGGAAGGTAGAGAAGAATTAGCATTACAAACAGGATTACCAAGTAGAAATGTTCAAATTTGGTTTCAAAATAGAAGGGCTAAAGCAAGATCAATACAAGAAGCAATGAAGAAACCTCCTAGACAAGATGATAATGATTGTTTACAACCATTTCCAAATCAATATCAACAGAATCAAATTCTTGGCACTCCATCTACACCAATAGGAAATAATAGTCCTAGTTATCCACTTGGTGATCCATTTACTACTCCACCAAATCGATATTCAAGACAACAACGTCAACCAAGATCTTCATTCCAACAAACATTTCCCTTTTCAGCTAGTAGCTATAGTTTACCAATTTCACCACAATTACAGGGTACAAATGGTATGAATTTATTCTACGGTAATATGAGTGGATTACCATATCCATCACCAGATTATTACCTAACACCAGATACCTCTGGAGGATTTCAAGTTTCTCCACAAGTTGATATGTTTGATAGTGATTATAGTAGAGAAAATGTAATTATAACACCACAATCACAATTAGTGTCCCCTAGCTTTTCACCCTATCCAGGACCACCTCCAGCAATTGGTGGATTAGCTCCTTCACCATGTTTTGAAAAGTTTTCTTCTCATCAAGCAGATGATACCCCAAGATTATTGCAAAGACGCCGACCACAATATGAAATGAATGATATTAATACAAGAATGTCAAAGAGATTACATGGATGGCAAGACAACAATGTTAAATCAGCATCAGCAACTGAATTATTCTTTCATCCTTCAACACCAATGAGTAGTTCATCGCAGTGGAATAGTAGTGGTAACTATGCACCAGTTAATGAATTGCATAGAAGTTTTTCAACTGGATTAATTAGTAGAAAGTTAAGAAATGAAGATGAAAAGAGAGATAGTCCCGAATCAGGTATTGATAAAGATGGTAATAATAGTTTTACAATATCTGAAGGAGATGAAGTTGAAAAGGTAGTAAATAATGTACCATTAACTATTACCGAGGAGGGTAAAGAAGGGGAGGTTACTTTTGAACAAAAAAAGGGAAATATTACAACATTAGAAGAGATTGAGGATTTCTTCTCAAAGTAAAGGGTAGTAATTTATATGGTATATATATTCTCTCGTTGAAAAGGAAGTTGAAAGGAAGGTAATAATAAATATATTTGTATATTGAATATAGTTTTTCCATAGTTTTTCCGAAAAAAGCAAGGTGTGGGTGTAAGCGGAAAAACTAAGGTCGACATGCGTCGATCAGGGAAATAAGCGTTAATACGGAAAAATAGAAGCCAACGTAGAGTGTACAGTACATGGAAAAGATGAGAGAGTACGTGAGGAGATAGACAAGTGCAGAATTTTATTCGTTGGAGATTAAGATGCATTGATGAAGGGGATAAACGGTTAAATTGAAAGAGGGGTATGAGAGGAAGTGGAGGTGGTAGTGGTGTTAGAGGAGTAGGAGTGGGTGTAGGTAGGAGTGGGTGTAGGAATAGGAGTGGGTGTAGGAATAGGAGTGGGCGTAGGAATAGGAGGAAAAAGTGTGATGTGGAAGTGGAGAGTCAATGGGGGGATAGCTAGAAGTAATAAGATGAATTGCGGTCTATTGTATCTTATATCTATAATATCTATTCTATCTATTGATAATATCCAATAACACCTATATTAACATAATTACAACTTTATCTTCATTTTATCATTTTATTATGCAGCAGAAAAAATTTGCCAACAATCTAGCAGGCCAGTTTTTTTAGCTAACCCTAAGCTTATGACGAAATTTATCCGTTAATAGATTGTCAGGGGAAAAAGGAAATTAGTCATAGTTAAGAGAAATTCAAAAACGAAGTTATAGCAAATTTTCATGATTAATTTAAAGAATTTTACGAAAATAAAAAACAACCGAAAATTACGTTAACGAAATTAATTACATAAAACGATAAGATAAATTACCTTATCGTTATCGTTAAAAGATAACTTAACGATAAGTTAACGAAAATGCTTAACGTTACGGTTATGTTCTATGCTTTTCGATGTATGGTGGGCGCTATTTGATCGACAATAAACCGGAGCTTTCGCAAACCAGCTTTTCAATTCCGCGCGGCAATAATATAGTTCACGGTAGGATTGGGTAATTGACAAACAAATGGCTCGAGTAAGATTAGGATATGATGAGAGATGATGACTGACTTAATCATAAGATGGAATAGTTAGGGCGATAAATGGTAGAGTTAGTAGATGTAACTTTAATTTCAACCAATTGAATAGTATATTAAAACGAATGAATATATATTTATATATATATTAATATATAATATTAATTATCTACCATCTATCTATCTAAATATACACCTACCTTACCTCTCTCACACACGCCCATTTTACTCTTTAACAAAGGTTAATTCGATAAGGTACTTGTCCCTCTTCTACTCAACGCTGTTCCTAGCACTTACACTCAACCTAACCCCTCTTCTACCCTAACCACCTCCCAACACAACAAAGTGTAACCACAAACTAACCTTTGGCTAACTAACGCTATAACGTTATACCTGCGTAAAAAGCACACCACGTTTGTTAGACCTTATTGATCTGCATATGCTTTAAAAGTCATTGTGTGAAAGTTACATCGAGAGAGGAGGACTAAGAAAATGAAAAATTAAATATATAAAGGGACTAAACCTCCCAACGGCAAGAATTTTTTTTCTTCTTCTTTTTTTTTTTTTTCTTCCTTCTCTCTCTTCTTTTCTTCTTCACGATCCATTCAATTGAATTGTTAAATAATAAGTAAATTAAAATGACTGTTAGCAAGGTTCACTCTAGATACGTTTATGACTCTCGTGGTAGGTAAATAGTGTGGTAGGATGGGATGGGTGTGTAGTAGTGTATTATATCAATTGGTAGATTAATTATGGATTCAATTGTTTAATTGTGTTGGTGATGATTATAATTGATTTCTTCTTGTGGTCAAGGAACAATTTCATATACACTTTACCTTATCCAATAATATCACTTGAACTCAATTTTAAACTCAATTCCGAAAAAGTATCACCATACTCACTTTAAACCAATTGAACTCCACAATTCATCTCTACCAATTCTATACAAACTACATCCCTTATTGTGGGGTAATCAATTATCGTCTCATCCGCTAATTATCGTGATGAGATGTGCTCCTAACCCACGGCAACCCTCTTTTCACAACACTCTTTTCTAACACTTTAGGTAACCCAACTGTTGAAGTTGAACTCACTACTGAAAAAGGTACTTTCCGTGCCATTGTCCCATCTGGTGCCTCTACTGGTGTTTCAGAAGCTTTAGAACTCCGTGATGGTGATAAAGCTAAATGGGGTGGTAAAGGTGTTTTAACTGCTGTTTCAAACGTCAATAATGTTATTGGACCAGCTGTTGTCAAAGCTGATTTAGATGTTAAAGATCAAACTGCTTTTGATAAATTCATTCTCTCTTTAGATGGTACTGATAACAAGTCCAAACTTGGTGCTAATGCTATCTTAGGTGTCTCACTTGCTGCTGCTCGTGCCGGTGCTGCTGAAAAGGGTGTCCCACTCTACCAACACATTGCTGAAGTTTCAAACTCTCCAGCTCCATATGTTTTACCAGTTCCATTCCAAAATGTCTTAAATGGTGGTTCTCATGCTGGTGGTGCTTTAGCTATTCAAGAATTCATGATTGTTCCACTTAACTTTCCTTCATTCTCTGAAGCCCTCAGAGCTGGTTCCGAAGTTTATCAAAAGTTAAAGACTTTAACTAAAAAGAAGTATGGTACTTCTGCTGGTAATGTTGGTGATGAAGGTGGTGTTGCTCCAGATATTCAATCTGCTGAAGAAGCTTTAGATTTAATTGTTGATGCTATTGAACAAACTGGTTATACTGGTAAAATTAAAATCGCTATCGATGCCGCTTCTTCTGAATTCTACAAGGAAGATGAAGCTAAATACGATTTAGATTTCAAGAACCCTGACTCTGATAAATCTAAATGGTTAACTGGTGAACAACTTGCTGATTACTATGTTGAATTAATTGCCAAATACCCAATTGTTTCTTTAGAAGATCCATTTGCTGAAGGTGATTGGGAAGCTTGGCAAAACTTCTATCCACGTGTTGCTGGTAAAGTTCAAATTGTTGCTGATGATTTAACTGTTACCAACCCAGTTTTCATTGCTAAAGCTATCAAAACTAAAGCTGCTGATGCCCTTCTCCTTAAGGTCAACCAAATTGGTACTCTTACCGAATCCATTCAAGCTGCCAAGGACTCTTATGCTGCCAACTGGGGTGTTATGGTTTCTCACAGATCTGGTGAAACCGAAGATACTTTCATTGCCGATTTATCCATTGGTATTAGATCTGGTCAAATCAAGACTGGTGCTCCAGCTCGTTCTGAACGTTTAGCCAAATTAAATGAAATCCTTCGTATTGAAGAACATCTTGGTGACAAAGCTATCTATGCTGGTGAAAAATTCCATGCTTCTATTGCTATCTAATTTTACAATTAAGAGAAATTTTATTTAACTAACTAATCAAATAAGTGTTTATAGTAAAACTTTACTTACTGCCTCCGGCGGCCGGGACTCTGCCCGGACCCGTTGTTCCTCGCTACGCGAGGAAAGATATAGGGGGATTCGGTGAGTAGTAATTTAATAGTCAAGTATATGGGATTGGTTGATTGAAGAGAATGTTAGAGTGAGACCGAGGTGTAAACGTAATGTATATATAGGTTATTTTTCAATAGTTATTATTGGTGAACGAGGGAAATGAATAAAACGTTTGGACAATCGAACTAGCCGATATAACGCAATAATACTTGCGAGAACCTATTTGCCCTAACCCGGGGAAAGTCCGAGCGGAGCGAGGAGAACGGGTCCGGGCAGAGCCCGGCCGCCGGAGGCAGATGTTCGATAGGACAATTAGAAGATTAGCTTAAGTTAATAGTTATCTTTAAAGCTGGTTGATAGCATGTTGGTAGGAGTCGATAAGGGTAAGGAGGAGCGATAAGATAGTATAACAGTAAGCCAAGTAGGGGTCTTTACGCGAAGATCAAATTGAGGGACAGACGGAGCGGAGGAGAAATAAATTACGAATTACGAAACTTAACAATGGAAAGTTAGTTTGTAGCATCAGTAGTCTATTACTATCATCGAAGTCTATAAACTGTACTGAATTGTACAATATTCAATAGAACTCTCGTTCTCAACTTTCTCTTTATCTAACAACTTTTAACAACTTTAACAAGATCTATGTAATTTGAAATTGGTACGTTTACCGCTTCTACGAGTATCATAGAATAGAGATAAGAACTACCTCCTTCATCTATGAAGACGAGCATATCCAACAACTTGATAAAGCTACTCTATGCTTACGATAAATTTATTTAGCTATATATGTATATAAGACCAGTAGAGATATTTCCAATTTCAACTCTTAACCTACCTAACCTTCATCTTCCTCTTGCTTTTTCAGCACCATATTCAGTAAAATATGCAAAAGGGTTAACTACTTCATTATAGAATATTTCAACCTTATTCATTGTATTTCGATTTCCATTTTTATTTTGAAGTCCAATCTTTTCTAATCCAGGCATATCAGATAACTTTTTCAACATTGTTTTATTAATTTTTGAACCTGATACATCAATAGTTTTTAATCTATGACAGTTATCGATAATTTCTTGAATAAAAGGATTAACTGTAACTCGTAAATGAGTTAATGTTAAGTGCTCGACATTATTGCAAAATTTCCAAATATCGAGTTTCTTATCGAAAACACGGATGGTGAGGGATTTAAGTGACTTTCCAATCTTATACTTATTAAAGAACCATTCAATATCAATACCATAACCAATTGTAAGATGCTTAAGATTTACCAAAGTACCAGATACAGAATTAACAGCATCCCAATGATCGGGAAGGAGAACCAAAGTTTCCAAATCTTTGGGCCACTCACCAGGACTATCTTCTTCCTCATCTGGTATTTCTTCATCACCAGAAGACCAATATTCATCATCTTCTTCATCATTAACTACTGGCCCAATGATACCTAAGAATTTTATTTTAGAGGAGGAAGCAACTTTACAAAATTTTTTGATACTAAATGAAATAAATTTCTTAGCGTTAAATGTTTCAGAAATAAATACAAAATGTTCAACATTAGGACACAATTGGAGACAATCAGGTATTTGTCTACCAAAGTAATTATGATCAAAAGCAAATACACTAATCTCTACCCATTTCAAAGATAAATTTTCAAAATCACAAAGTTTATATCTCGTTAGAGCAGAACAGCTTAAATGTAAACTCTCCAAAGTTGGTTGGCTTTTAACAAGTTCACCAAGAGAATACTCATTATCATCATAAATCTTTAAATTTTTACAATGGATCAAGTTATAAATGGATCTATCCACAATACAAGAATTTTGTTCAGTTGGAACATTTTTAAGAACCAACTCATCAACAGTAAAACTTCCAATTGGATTATTAGTTCTGGATAATAAATCAAGACATTTTTTTATAATACCGCTAGATCTATGGGGAGTAGCAACAAAAGAAATAGATTTTGAATTTTCACCACAACCTTTAAGGGCATGTTGAAGACTAATCTCAAGTAATTTGGGAGTACAAGCTAAATCAGAAAGATCCAATCTGCCTCTCCAAAGATAAGAATAAGTTGATAAATTCTCATTCCATTCTTTAGAAACAGGTTTGAGAGATAACCATTCAATAGGGGATAAACCTTTAAAAATGTTTGTAAGAATTTCTGGAGGAAAGACTTTCATGGGATCAGTTGATTTGTTTGGATTAGTGTTTTGACCTAAATTGAAACCACCATCGACCGGTAAAGCATCTGCTTTGTTAGTTTATGACTGCTTTATAATCTTATTAATCTCACCTCCTTTTACTTACTCTCAACTCCTCTTTCATCGCTTTCTCCTCTTCTTTCATCATTAATAGATAAAGCATCTAGTTTGTTAGTTTATGACTGCGTCAGGACCTTATTAGTATCATCTTTTAACTCCTTATTTACTTACTTTCAATTGGTCTTCCATCTCTTTCATCTCCTTCAATTTCTTCTTCAAGCTGAGATGTGCTTATATGATCAGTAGTAGATTCGTTTGGATTAACGTTTTGATCTAAATTCATATTAATTGTTAATAAACGCAGAAATTAATCAAGAAGTTGATTGAAAAACGAGAGAAAGAATTTGAAAAGAAGAAGAGAATTTTGGGGATGATGAGGTTTAAATAGACGATTTAGCAGGGGTTTCCATACAACAGTAACGAGGGGGATATGATGTGTGTACGCATATACGTACCTGGGCGTATTCTACGACGGTATGCAACTGTAATTATCCGAAATTTGAGGTTAGATCTCAATCGGTGAAAAAAAACAACAATTTTGGATTTTAACCAGCTCTAATTAAAATGACTTTTGTATATTCAATATCAGTTTAGTAATCGACGAATATCTATGTACGTATTCTAGCAGGAGGTACCACATGTTATAAAATTTCGTATGGATCGGTGGATGTGTAAAAGGATTGAGTTAGAATAGATCTTGCTACCATGTCATCAAATGTAGTTATATACAATTAATTAAAATTATTATAATATTAGTTTTATATAATTAATTATCACCCTCCTTAAGAGTAACACTTTCTATATATTAATACATAACATTTTCTTCAATCCATAGGTATCAAAATTTAAGTAAATATTTCTCTGAATAATGCTACAACTTAGGTCCCGTATTCTTTAGAAGTAATCTAGATCAAGATAAGTGAATACTTTTCATTTTATATCACAATAGGTTTGTTCTTTTTGTTTTTTTCTGAAAACATTTCTTTGAATTTCAATTCAAAGGAACTGTTCTTCAAACTAAAAGCAAGGGAAGATATATATTTGTAAGCTATATGATTATATACTATACTTAAGACGTTGCACTATGCAAAATGAAGAATAATCTAATTCAATTCATTAAATAAATAATTTATATACTCGAGGAAAGTGAGGAGAGAGTTAAGAGCAAGTTTAAGAGCAAGTTATGACATGAGCTAGGATGAAAGTAACTCTTAAATCAAATATATCATTAAGCACTTTCCTACCTTATTAAGTTTACAGATTTCAAAAATGTAATAATTAGGATTATGGTTGTGTCTTAGGGGCTGATATAGGTGCTGATATAGGACCAGCTCGTCCAGAGCTAGTAGCTGGATTGGAGTTTCCTGTAGAGGTGGAGCCAGCACTATTAACTTTTTTTGGAGGACGCGGTTTTCTTCTTCTATCATCTGAAGTAGAAGAGTTTGGTGAGGAGTTTGAAGTGGATTCTATTTCATTCTTAGTAGTTGAATTTGGAGGTTCATCAGGATTTTTCGGTTTACGAGGTGGTCTTGCTGGCCTACGACGTTTGGATGAATCTTTAGGAGCAGTTGGTGTATCTGGGGATACAGAAGATGTAGATGTAGTGGTGGTTGATTCTTTTGGTTGTCTAGAAGTAGGTCTTGAAGACTTTGAACTATTTTGTTCCCTTGGTTTCTCCCTTTCTTTTTCTTTTAACTTATTCTTATCATCTTGTACTCTCTCCTTTCCTTTACGTGGTCTTGATTGAGATTTATCAGTATCATTAGAATTTGACGATGAGCTATTATTCCGATTATTAACAGCATTATTAACACCATCATCCTTCTTTTGCCTTTCATTCTCTTTCTTCTTTCCTTTTTCATTATCACCTCTTGCTTTTGCCTTTTCATTCTCCCCTCTCCCTTTTCCTTTACCTCTTTCCTTCTTCTCCTTTTCAGCAATTAATGGAACCTGAATAACAGTTGGATCGGTTAACCTAGCAACAAAAGATTTATAAACTGGATCATCAACAATAGTTCCTGCTAATTGATCAGGTTTTGACGGTCTTAATCCCTTTTGATAAGGAGCAAATTCAATAAGCATTTCTGGTCCTAATTCAGGATGACTCCGTTTAATTTCATTTAAATTAAATTCACTTATAAATTTTTTCACCAAACCATAATTTTTGAATCCAGCATAAGCAGTTGAGTGAAGAGGATCCTTTGTACCTTTTTTACTCACATGGCCCTGGGTGAAGTAGATATAATTGCAAGAAGAAGTATTGATCCAAGGAGAGACGATAGTAAGGAATGATTGTTCATTTAATTCAGGAGGGATTAAACGAATAACTAATTTTAACTTTTCTTGTACTTTAGGTGGATTATGAGAACGAGTAGGAGTAGCTGTTGTTGTAGTTGTAGTTGTAAAAGAAGAAGATGTGGTGTGACTAGTAGCAGTACTAGCAGTATTAGCAGTGGCAGTATTAGATTCAGGTCTCAGTAATGTTGGTTTCACTCCATTTACTTGAATTCGTCTAGGAGTAATCTCCGACATGATATGGTGAATGTTGGTGAATGGTGAACGATGAATGTGTAGATTAATTAATCGAATATCCAATGAGTAAGGTGAAGTACAATTGTTTTCGGCAGTAGTAAATAAATAGGTGAATAAAACATTATCTACAGCTGTAAGTGAACAACCCCTAACGAAGCTGGCGAGCCTATAGCTAAGGTGTGTACTTTAACTATGTAAAGTAAAGCACTATGCTAAAATTTAGGGTAGCCGCGACCGCCAAAGGTAGTAGTAGTTGGGAGATAAAAAAACGGTGAAATTTTGAAAAAAGTTTCAAACTCCTTTTTGAGTTCTTCAACCTTAGCTACTAACAACAGCGGCTATGATTGCGCGCTTGCAATCAATATTACATATCTTACGCTGGTCTAATGCTAAGACTAAGTTAAAGATATAGGAATCTGTTCATGTTCGTGTAAAAGAAAACTATTCTTGATTCGATAGAGCATTAGGTGATATTCAGTAATATATGAGGTATTGAGATCCTCGTCACATATGTTAGCCTCTTTTAGAATGGTTGCTTCTTTCCTTACCATTTCCAATTTCTGGTACTTCACTTCATCTATTACCTATGGGACAGTCTGTGAGCTTCTTCAAAAGATCTTCGCATGTTGGATCAGACAACCAATCGATATTCTGCCTCCGGCGGCCGGACCCGTTGTTCCTCGCGTGGCGAGGAAGTGCAGAGGAAGAAGGACAGTGTAATAAATATTAAGTATGGCAGTTGAATGTATACCTAACATCATACTAAACCTACGCTAACCTATATAGATAGTACAAACCTGCTTTCGAATATAGCTGAGACCAGAGGAAACTCACTCATATTCGTAAGTTAATAATCAAATAATACTTTGATCCTCAATTAATTCACTATGGTTCTTTTTCATATTGAATTAATGATATAATACTTACATAAGTAGTACCTGACATATATAAAATGAATGCTACCGATGGATATCGAGCGAAGCGAGCAACGGGTCCGGGCAGAGCCCGCCGGAGGAAGTGGTGAGATTTAAGTGGAAGCGCTGATAACTCCTGCTACTACAGTTACATTTAGTTGATCAAAAACTTCCGGTTATGTGTGGTTACCACTAAGAAGAAAACATTCTATTATTGAGGTTAGTAAAGTTTTAAATCAAGTTTAGACAATGATATTTTAAGATAATATAGTTATGTTTTAGTAATATCAAATAAAACCATTCAGGGACTTATTATAGTCTACTTTTAATAAATAATATTATTCAGAATATTAAATCAGCAGAGGATAATAAACCATATCCATGCTTATAAAGGGGTTTCTTGCAATGTTGACTCTTTTAGGAAATAAATATGTTTGATCTTCACCATAGACTTAATAACTTCTCGTCCATGTTCTTCACTGATTTGACGTTTCTCAGACATTCATTTTAATTGGTAACTCATTAAGGATATTAATACCATCATCAAGTAATTATAACCACCATCAACTAGTTTTACAGCGTTCAAGCTGCTCTACCACTACCAATCGCTACCCACTTTTATTCCTCGCTGTATTACACTATGTCAGTTGAACTTTGGTTAACTAGAGTAAAAGACATTTCTATCAGTCCTCAAAATAAAAGCTCATCAATTCAATTAAGTGAATTATTTAATATTGATATTAATAACCCTCAAGTATCATCTCTTCAAAACGATCTTTTCGATCAATCAATCAATATCGACTCTAAAGTAGATGGTTTAGATCTTTATGATGGAGATTGGCAAGGATTCATTGAATTAACAAAATCGTATCTTAAATTTTGTAAAGATGTTGACCCCACCAATCCAATTGAATCATTCTACTCTTTTGGTCAATTCTTTTCTGATTTACAAACTGCATTCTCCAATACTCGCGGAGTTATATTAGAAAATACTGTATATAAATCTACAAAGATCATAATCCCGTTAACATTATCATTAGATTATGCAAATTCAAAAAAAATGGTTAGAACGTCCTTCATTGCTAGTATATTATTAAAGATATTCAATTCTATAAGGGGAGATAAGTCCTTACCACATGAAACATTTACAAAGAAGATAGTCATCATTTTTGTTGCTACAATGTTATGTAGATTATATTTCCGATTAGATCAACCATCGAATTGTGCAAGCGTATTCTCTAATATCCATACTTCTAATATTAAATTTTCAGTTTACAGTAAATCACAACGAGTTGAATATAGATATTGGTTAGGAAGATTCCATCTTAATAAGAACCAATTAAAAAATGCATATAAACATTTACATTGGTCATTCCAAAATTGCCTTTCTGCAAATTATAAAAACAAACGAATTATACTTCTTTACCTGCTAACACCAGCAATATTGTTAGGTAAAATACCAAGAATAGAATTACTTCAATCATACAAACTAGATTCTATATACTATCCATTAATCCACAGTATCAAGACCGCTAATTACAAACAATTTATGAATCATTTAACAGCAAACGAACAATTCTTTCACTCCCATCGATTACTAGTTATTCTCCAAGCAAGATCACCAATCATACTGTACCGAATGATTTTTCATAGATTAGTGAAAATCAAAAGACAATTATTTATCAATGATATCAAAGCAACATCAGAGATATCATTTGAACATTTCGAAACGGCAATTAAAATATCCATGGGTGAATATTATCCAAATCAGCTTGACCCTGTAGCGGATGATCATCAATTAATAGAAAGTATATCAGTAAGTCTTATCAGCCAAGGATTTGTTAAAGCAAATATCTTCCCTCGAATCAAAATAGTTAAATTAAAACCAGTAGATGCTCTACCACGAATATTAAATGTTCATGATATGTATAATCTTGATTTAACCGGGAACGAACGCTGGATGGAAACGTAAAAGATATAACTATATTATATATAACATTATTTATTTTCTATAACATAGACTGCCTCCGGCGGCCGGGCTCTGCCCGGACCCTTAGTTCCTCGCTACGCGAGAAATTATTCTATACAGTACAGTACTTCCTCGCGGAGCGAGGAACTACGGGCCCGGGCAGAGCCCGGCCACCGGAGGCATAACAAGAGATGATGATTAGATATCACCGTTACGGAAATCACGATCAACTTCGGTCCATTTACTGAAGAAACCATTGTAAAGTTTGATTCCTAATTCGATATCTTTGGCGCCTGTTGTTGCACGAATTGAATGCATTGATAATTGTGGAATGCCAGCATCAACAGCTCTAATTCCTGTTGCGGATGAAAGCATGGGTCCTATTGTGCCACCTGAACGACCATCGTTACGAATATGAAAATATTGTAATTGGTTATCCGTGCGACGAGCAACTTCTTCAAGAAATGTTATGGAAATACCATCACTTGTTGTATGACCGTTAGGATCGATTTTAATTACAAGTCCTGTATTCAACCTGGGTTTATGATCTTCAAGATAAGCAGAGCTGAAGTTTGGATTTACTGCGTGTGTAACGTCGGATGAGATGAAAAATGAATTAGCAAATGTTTGTAAAACATCATCATCATAAACTTTTGGTGTAAGATGTGAAAATATACGCTGTAAAGTTTGTTGGAAAAGTCCTCCATCTGCTCCTTGTCTTAAAAGTGAACCAATTTCTTCATTATCAAATAATGCAACACAATTAATCGAATCCTTTGGTGGTGTGGTTTCAACAAGTGATTGAATTGCGGCAAATGAACAAAGTTTATCATCTAATCTTGGACAAAATAAAAATTCTTTATCAATACCCCCTAATGCACCAGATTGTGTATCAAATAATTCTAATTCTAATTGATAAATATCTGATACTTTTACATCAATATTTTTCGCAATTGCTCTTAAAAGTTTTATATCATGTCTACCATAAAGAGGTGATTTCTTTTCATCATCAGTTATATCATTTTCATCATCTCCTTCTTGGCCAATGATTGGGGTCATTTGGGTTTCTTTATTGAATGGACCATCAGCAACTGATCCAAAATGCTCGGCTAGTGTTGGAATTCTTGCAATTGGATGTTCAATATGAGCTAATTTGGTAATAAAAGTTCCATCAGAGGATTTTGTAATGACTCGTCCACCAATTCCTAAATCACGATCCCACCAAGGAGTTGACATACCACCTGAATAAGGAGCAACTCCAAGTTGTCTATAACCTTGAGTAAAATCCTTTTTGGAAAATGGTTTTAATTTTGCAGTAATTGCATCAATATGACAGCCAATAAGACCAACACCATTCTCACCAATTTTCCAGTTCTCACCAATTCTTAAAGCAATAATTGAAGAGCCATTTCTAGTAGTGAAGTAATTACCACCTCTTTTAATTTTACCTTTCCAATCCCCTCTTTCAGGAAGATATTGAAAGTTATTCTCAGTAAGAAATTGAGATGTATAAGTAGTCCAATGAAAGACGGTTGGATTTTCTCTTATAGCTTTTATGAATTCTTCTGAATAATTCCTCGACATGATGATGATAATAATAAACAATTAAAGGAGTGAAAGATGCCGTATTGATAAGATTAGAAGAGCCAGCCATGCAGAAGAACAGGATTAATGCACGTCGATGTACGGCATCATAGCGATAGTGAGGATGGAACTTTCGATTGACTCTCACGAAGATACATTTAGAGGATTTTTTAAAAGTATTTAATTTATATAGTGGTTTTGGAGGACTAATGTAATTGTATTAGAAAGTAGAGGTATAGGAAGGTATCAATGTGGGTGATGCCTAAGTTACCCGCCGGAGTAGGTAGATATATTTTAGTATATAGCAAAATATAAAAGTAAGTAAAATGATTTATTTGATTCTTGGTTTCGTAATTAACGATTACAAGAGCATAGTATTACCGCTCCAATATTATTCCTTTTTGATTTCAACTTTATATTCAAGATAGGGGTATTAAAGTATACCAACCCAAGTCTTATGTCTTATCTTAGTGTATCTTATCAAGATAAGATAATGCAATGCAATGATCAACCGAAAAGATCGTTGTTATAACTGTACATTATAAAGTACAATTTTCATGAGAAGAAGTTGAGTTGAAGGTAAAGGAGCTAAGATTTCAATTGTAATTGGATTAAAAGGGTTAAGATGTAGACTTTTGTTTGTTAGCAAACAACAAGATAGAGGGAGATCAAGAATGATCTAAGAGTGGTTTGTGATATCCATACAATTCAGTAACAAGATTATAACGGTAAATCTAATTCATGAATTATAATATCCGCTATATGAGATAATAATATCAACCTCTTGAACTATTGGTAAAGTATTGATGTTGAAAATCAAGCATATTCGAGCTCATATTCTACAATGAGTTGAATAGATTTGCAATCGTGCCACGCTATTGTAGATGGCTCCGTCAGAGTGCTACGATAACTTCGTGTATGATATCCCAATAACTAGTGGTTTGAATACAAAACAATGCCTGCGATTATTCATTAAAATAGTTCAATTAAAAGTTAGTTCTAATGCTTATACAGTTCAGGTGAACGATCGTCCATTGAACTATGCTCTTGCATATGTTCCACTTCACCACTTTAACATCTTGAAGGTGGGTAACAAGAAGAATTTTTGAAGTTTAAATAAAATAAAAAAGCAAAAAAAAGAGACATACAACACCTTTTGTTCACACCTGGTCTCCCACGGTATTACTAATAAAGGCTCTTGAAGACTTAAATATGATTGATCGAACGGGAAATCTTGTTTTACTTCAGATATGGTCGTATGTACGAGATCTTGTTTCACGGAGGCTCTTATAACGCACCATCAACCAAGTACGCCGCCGGGTTGGACGGGACATATTCCCACTCTCGAGTGGAGCTTGTATAATTATAAATCTCTTTGAAATTCCTCACTTTGCGAGGAACAACGGGTCCGGGCAGAGCCCGGCCGCCGGAGGCTATTTTGGGCAATATCAGGGGTAATAGATAATGCATTTATAGTAATTATATTCTTGTAAACGTCTTGCTGAATCGAGAGTTTAACTTCACGACTTTTTTATGTCTATTGAATTTTAGCAAAGTTAAAATGAATTTGGAATTCCCCCAAATTCAGGATGATGATATTCCTTATGAGAAAGAGATTTTGAAATCTCCCAATTCTTTGTCTCCATGGTTACGTTATATAGAATTCACTTCCGAGAGATCGTTAGAAAATCGAATATTTATTTTTGATAGGGCATGTAATGAATTAAGAAGATCTTATAAGATATGGAAGATGTATTTAGATTTGAGGGTGGACTATCTAGAGAAGTTGAATAGTAGGTTGTATGTTGGCGATGGGGCTGTAGATTCTTCTCAATTGATTAAGGAAGTGAATAAGGTGGATAAATTATATAAGAAATGTTTATCATTGTTGGGTAAAATGCCGAGATTGTGGGAGGATTATTTAAACTTTTTATTAATTTGGAAGCCATTTAGAATTAGTGAAATTAGAAGATGTTTTGATAAAGCTTTACAGAGTTTACCAGTTACTCAACATGATAGAATATGGCCATTGTATATTAGATTTTCAAAAGGATTGTTTACTTGTCCAAAGACGGTAGAGAGTATTTGGTGTAGATATATTTTATTTGCTCCTGAAGAGATAGAGAATTGTATTAGTGTGTTGATTGATTTGGGATGTTATGAAAAAGCTTGTGAATTGCTTATAGGATTATTGAATAATCCAAAGTACATATCAGTGAATGGTAAAACTCGATATCAGTTGTGGGAGGAGTTGGCAGATTTATTAGTACGGTATTCAATGAATTGGTCCGTTGATAGTGCTTTTGTTGAAAGAGTTCTTCGAAGTGGAATGAAGAAATATAGTGATCAAATGGGTAAATTGTGTGTTCAACTAGCAACGTTTTGGATTAATATGAAGGATTATGAAAAGGCAAGAGATGTATTTGAAGAAGGATTAGAGAATGTAACAACAGTAAGAGATTTTTCACAAATTTTTGATTCATATAGTGAATTTGAAGAGTCATTAATAGGAGAGCTAATGGATGGTGGTGGTAATGGTGAAGATGAAGATGGTAGTATAATGAACAATAATGATGATATTGATCGTTTAATGGAATCATTTGAACAGTTAATGGATAGACGTCCTTTTATCCTTAACAATGTATTATTACGACAGAATCCTAACAATGTAATTGAGTGGGAAAAGAGAATCGCTTTATGGGGTAATGATCTTAATGAAGTTGTAAAAGCTTATGAAAAGGCAATTGAAACTATTAACCCTAAAAAGTGTGTTGGTAAATTATATCAATTATGGAGTAATTATGCTAAATTATATGAAAAAAATAATGATATCTCTACAGCAAGAATTATCTTTGACAAAGCAACCAAAGTTCCTTATAAATCAGTTAATGAATTATGTGATGTTTGGATTGAATGGGCCGAGATGGAATTACGGTTAGAAAATTTTGATAATGCTATTAAAGTAATGGAAACTGCTGTTAATGGACCTAAGATTTCCAAAATTGATTATTTTGATGAAACAAAATCTCCACAAGAAAGACTTCATAAAAGTATGAAATTATGGTCGTTTTATATCGATCTTGTTGAAAGTATAGGCACATTAGAAGAAGTTAAACCATTATATGATCGAGTATTTGAATTGAAAATTGGTACAACCTTAACCATTATAAATTATGCTAATTTACTTGAAGAGAATGAATATTTTGAAGAATCATTTAAAATCTATGAACGAGGTATCGAATTATTTTCATACCCAATTGCATTTGAAATATGGAATATATATCTACAAAAAGCTATTAAACGAGGATTAGGTATCGAAAGATTACGAGATTTATTTGAACAAGCATTAGAAGGCTGTCCTAATGATCTTAGTAAATCATTGTATATGTTATATGGAAAACTAGAAGAAGAGAAAGGATTACTTAGTAATGCAGTTAAAATCTACAGCAAAGCAGCAACATCTGTTGATGATAAAGACAAATTAGAAATGTATAGATTTTATATAGCTAGAGTTGCAGAAAACTTTGGTTTACCTGGCACAAGAAGCATATTTGAAAAAGCTATTGATGAACTTAACAATAAAGATGCGAATATAATTGGACAAGAATTCATTCAAGTGGAAGAAAAACTTGGAGAAATCGATCGTGTAAGAGTTCTGTATGGATTCCTAAGTCAATTCAACAACCCCAAAACAAATGAACAATTCTGGAAGAAATGGGATACTTTCGAAATAAAGCACGGCAACGAAGAAACATACAAAGAAATGTTAAGAATTAAACGATCAATTATAACTCAATTCAATACGGAATTAAATTATATAGCAAGTGAAGCAAATATCATGAATCAACTTGAAAAACAAACCACCACCACCACTCCCGTTGGATTTGTTCAATCCGAAAAATCCAATTCCCAAACCCCATATGAAACCGATACAGTTGAAAATCCTGACGAAATTGATATAGAAATTGATTAACCCTCTCCTGTCCTCTCCCCCCATAAGCCTCCGGCGGCCGGGCTCTGCCCGGACCCGTTGTTCCTCGCTCCGCGAGGAATTCAACCAACCCCAAGCCAGGTTCGATTTTTTTAAAACTCAATTTCATGAATTAGTCATGAGAATAGAACTATAAGGATGTAGATTTAATATGATAATATCAATACTAAGCGCTGTTGTTTTCCATACACATACTCGCGAAGCGAGGAACAACGGGTCCGGGCAGAGCCCGGCCGCCGGAGGCATGTGTGAGGAGTAGTAGTGGTAGGCATGGATGTATTTATGATGATATTTTGCGATATTTTATTTCTGTTTCAGTGATAAGAGATCTCCAGATCTTTTTGGTGAAGATAATTGCATCTTCATCTAATGTCATTTCTAATTCAGTTATTAATTCATTTGCTGGTTTGTGTGATTTTATGTGATTCAATACGAAATTGATCAGATCTTCTTCTTGAACTCCGAGATATTCGATAATGTTGTGTTCAATTAACGGTCTTAGGGTATCTTCAAGGATGTTTTCATCAAGATAATCCCATTTGATTTCCCAATTGAAGAGGTTGTCAAATGATTCAATTTCATTTTCAAGTTCGATTCTTGCATTTTTATTTGTAATTTGTTGTTGTTGTGGTTCATTAAATAATTTATTTTCGTTAATTGAGGTGGATTTTGTTGGTTTAGATAATGATAAGGAGATCTTTTTATTGGTAGTTGTTGTAGGAATAGAGGTATCTGGTAGAGATTCCTTTTCATGATTCTCATCGAAAATGTCATCTTCATCTCTTTGTAATTCTCTACGTCGTAATATTGATCTGTTTTTAATATCGATATAAATAGATATATCTTCTTCTTGTTCTGCTAATAATTCATATTCTTTTAATGCACTTTCATGAAGTGATTTCAATTTTAATTCGTAATTTTCCTCTCTTTCTTTCTCTCGTTTAACTGCTGCAAAATGGGCCTTTTCACGTGATAACCACCGACTTTGTTCAGTAATGAAGAGTTTTTCTTTAGATGCTCGAGTTTGCTCAATTGCTGCTTGCTCGTTTAATAAATCATCTTGTGTAGTGGACGTACTGTTATCATCATTATTATCTTCATCCGATACTTCATACTTTTCAAATTCCTTCATTAAAACATTCGTTTCTGTATTCATTCTAATATTAACATCTTTATTATCACTTTTAATAATTTTACTACTCTTTTCTTCAAGTTCATTTAGTTTTTTCTTTTCGTATTCTTCATTTGCTAACATTCTTGATTTTTCAATCTTTAATGATTGTTCTCGAAAACTTTTTATTTCTCTTCTTAATACTGCTGCTTCTGATTCATTAACATTACTAGAAAATTCTTGTGTTTGACTTCCTCTAATACTTTTATTAATAAAATCAATTAAATCACCATCATCAACTGATTCTTCTATTTCATCCTCAATCTGCTCATTGCTTGATTGTTGCCATTTACTTATTAACAAATTGATTCTCGAAACTAAATCATTCATTGATAATCCTTGATGTGATTCTACACTAACATGACCTGCTTTTGCACTTAACCAATGTAAAGTATTTGATTCAACAGATATTTTTAAATGGTTTTCACTGTCATTTTCCTTATAATTAACATTCGATAATACCTCCAAAGCAACTTTAGTAGCCATAGGATTGACAAATCTTGCAAAACCAAAATTCAGATTCTTATTACTAGCATTTGTAATTCTTAGCCATTTTTGAAATCCAGATATTAGTTGTAAAAAATTATTTATTCTTTCATCTGGTATCCCATTAGGTAGATTGCCAATGAAGACAGTCCTTAATTGTTCATCAGTAGACATTGGATAGAATGCATAGATATTAGCAGGAGCTACTTTAGCAGAAGCTATCTTAGGACCTGATGGGATTTGAGTAGGAGTAGAGTATCGAGATCGAGACATGGTAGGATGTGAGAAGGGTTGGGTAATATTTACAGATGAATGTGATCAAAGATAATGAGGAAGTTGGTGAAGTTGAAATAAATTTATTACCGTATTGGGAGGGGGATGTCATGTGATAAGAGAAGGTAGCGGTGGGAGCATAGTTAGCTAGCTGTCCCGCACGTGACGGTAAGCATTTGAACGTGAATATCGGTTGCACAACGTTACACTGTAGGTGAAGCCTAATCTATAAAGTGAATTATGAATTAACCTTTTTATCATCAAAATCTTATCTTAGTTATAATTCACTACTAAAACAACCCTAATTATAATTAGATCCCTACTACTCTTCTCATGTTTGGTTAACATCAATGATATTATTCCCTTTTGCTCAAAAATATTGCTACAAGTTAAATAATAAATCAGAAAAAGAGCTAAAGAAAACGCTTCAATGTAAGATACAAACATCAATATTATACGCACAAATTGATAAAGTATTCCACAACCCAAACGGAACAAAGCCAACCACTGGTTATGTATTAACGAAATTAAACGATTCTCATAATTCATTCTATTGCTTTATTAACCAAGCAGCATGTCAAGAGTACCAGAACAGTAAAGGAGGACCATTAAGCATAAGTAGTAAAGATGATTACATCAACATAACCATCACTGGAATAATCTTTGTTAAGAAATCCAAATTACAAAATATTGAACAAACATCAAAGTCAATTCCTTCGTTACAACCGTACAAAGCAGAAGAAAGCGATATTCATAAATCACCCAACAAATTAGTACCAGTATTTCGAACTGATAAATGTTTATTTATAATGTCGAGTTCTAAACCTCCAAGTCAAAAGTCATTAAAGAAAATCCCATCAATTAAACCAATAAAAAAACACCAAAAAATGAACTCAATTGCTCTCGAGCGTAAAGTTATGAACCAATTCTTAATACCAGATATTAATATTGAATTTGACATTGATTTACGCAAGCAAAAGCAAAAAGAAATTCCAATAATAGTTCCTACCAAGTCAGTAAAAGGAATCCAACTCTCAGTTTACTCTTTTAGCAATGGAGAATAAGATGAATACTAATATGTTTCCCTCCTTACTGTGCCTCCGGCGGCCGGGCTCTGCCCGGACCCGTTGTTATACCACCCCCATACTATCGATAGTAAACATATCTCTCTGAAAATATATAATAATTCCTCGCTGCGCGAGGAACAACGGGTCCGGGCAGAGCCCGGCCGCCGGAGGCACAGTAAGGAGGGAGACCTAGAGTTCGTTGAGATTTGTTATAGGAGGGGATTGTTTAGCTAGTTTCCAGAATTTGGAAAGATGACGGGATCCAGAGTCGCAGAGGATGGTTACTATGGTATGACCAGGTCCTATTGATTTTGCATACTTATAAACTGCTACACAATTAACTGCAGAGGAACTACCTATGAAGATTCCATCGTTATCTACTAAATATTTAGCCATTTTGGTGGATTCTTCGTCTTCAACTCTTATTGCATCATCTATATATTCAGATCCAGCACTGAAATTTTGAGTTATACGATTCAAACCAATTCCTTCGACAACAGTATCTACTTGATGTCGTCTTCTAGTTCCTTCTCTTTCTTTAAGATCAAACATTACTCCATATTTGACTTTGTTATAAAACCCACTCCCGGGTGGATCAGAAATTACTACTTTTAAATTAGGAATTCTTTCTTTAAGATATTTTGAGACTCCAGAGATAGTTCCTCCTGTACCTGCTCCAGTGATAAAAGCATCAAGTGATTTGTTTGAGGGAAGAATATCGTTGATTTGTGTATAAATTTCTGGTCCAGTATGTTCATAATGGGTTTTCCAGTTAGCTTCATTTTCAAATTGATCAGCAAATAATGCTCTATTATGATTACTTGGATCATTATTAATTTTCATAGTCTCTGCTTTTGCATAATTTACATATTGTTTTGGATCTGCTATTCCAGCTGGTCTTACTTTATGTACTACTGCTCCTAAATTTTCTAATAAATCCACTTTCTCCTGAGAAGTATCATCAGGTACAACTATATGAGCTATATAACCTTTAGCCCTACAGAGCATTGCAAGAGAAATACCAGTAGAACCAGATGTTCCTTCAAAGATCATATCACCAGAATGAGGAGTGATGAGATTTTTTGCTTCTGCTTCCTCTATAATTGCCAATGCTACTCTATCTTTCGCACTTCCACCAGGATTTTGCACTTCCATTTTACCATAAATTTCACAACCTGTTTCATTACTCAAAGAATTGATTCTTATCATCGGAGTATTACCTATAAGTTGATCAATACCATCTACTGGAGGAGGTGGTGGTTGTGATTTTGGTCCTCTTCTTCCTCTTCCTCTTCCTCTTCTATCTCTACTCTTACATGATGGGTAATTAATATCAATTGAGATGATATTACTGAAGTATAAAGTTGCTAATAAAGTTAAAGTAACAGAAGTTACTATAAGATTAGTATTTGTCATGGAATATATGATATAAACTTATATATAGTAGGATTAAGACGATGAAGAAGATGTTTATCTAGCCTAACCCTTATCATCACGTGACAAATGCCTCCGGCGGCCGGGCTCTGCCCGGACCCGTTGCTCCTCGCTCCGCGAGGAAATGAATTAATAT
>JAJMID010000136.1:0-37308 GCA_030583405.1 Sugiyamaella americana
GTTCTAACGTTAGTTAGTTAGGTAATAAAACAAAAAAATGTCGGCAAAATGTATTACTATTCGATCAACAACAACAACTTTATATTCGCCATTACGTGAACCACCACTACCCGGTCCCACTATATGCATAACAGACCCTTTGCCTCCGGCGGCCGGGCTCTGCCCGGACCCGTTGTTCCTCGCTACGCGAGGAAGGCACCTCACTTCAATATCCCCGCGAAGCGGGGAACAACGGGTCCGGGCAGCGCCCGGCCGCCGGAGGCACTGTGAGGTTAAGAGAATATATGCTAATAAGGTACATGTTTAGAGGTGTGGCATCATGTATGTTAATATTTATTGTTGATAGTGTGCTTTTGGTAGTTCGATCTATGATTTTAAATTAATTTCATGTTGTTATAATCCGGTAGGACTTCTAGGGTAAATCATCATGCCTGCAACGACGTCTTCATTGCCTGATTATTATAGTATATTGGGTATAGATCAGAGATCCACTACTGATGATATTAAGAAAGCGTATAAGAAACTAGGTAAGTGTGGTGTGGCAAGCAAAGCTCCTTCTTCGCGAAGCGAGGAACAACGGGTCCGGGCAGCGCCCGGCCGCCGGAGGCGAATATACTAACGCGAATTCTAGCATTGAAATTTCACCCTGATAAAAATGAAAACGGTGGTACTGAAAAGTTTCAATCAGTATTAGCTGCTCATGAAACCTTGTCAGATTCAGCAAAGAGAAGAGAATATGATTCAAAATTAGCAGAGTTAAGAAGAGAGACTCGTCCAGCTAGTAGTGGTGGTTTTCCTCCTCCTAACGGTAGTAGTTATAGTGGATTTACTACTAGTCCAAAGAGAAATTCTAATCATAATTTTTCAGGTCAGAAATCTCGTTTCCATCAAGCAAATACAACTTTTTCAAATCCAATGTTTGGTGGCTTTACTAATTATTTTACTAGTTATGGAGATGCATCTAGTCATTACTATCCTCAACATGATTCCTCTTCTTCATTTTTCAGTGAACCAAATTATTCAGGTTATGGTTATAATTTCACTAATGTCAATAATGCATATCAACGGGAGCAACAGAATAGAAGAGAAGCTAATATTCGCCGTGAAAGAGAAAGGAAGGACTGGGAAAGAAAAGTTCAAAGAGAGAGGGAGAAGGAGAGGGAGAGAGAGAAGGAGAGGGAAAGAGAGAGGGAGAGGGAGAGGGAGAGACAGAGGGAGATGCAAAACGAAAGAGAAAGAGAAAGAGAAAGACAGAGAGCTGAATTGGAACGAAAAAGAGCAGATATAAGAGAAGAAGTAAAGGAAAAGACTGCAAAATTTCGACGTACTAAAGTACCCGGTGGTAAATCAACTGCTTATTCTTTTGTTGCTGGTGGTGATAGCGATATAGATGGAAGTAAGGAGAGTGAACCTGATTCAAATAATAATAAAAAATCCAGTAGTACATCCAATGGAATGTTTTCTAATCCTAATCATGTTAATTTTGAAATTCCAAAACGACAAGAGCAGAAGGAAAAGTATCATGAAAGTTTATTTGTTGAAAGTGATAGTGAAAGTGAAGCTGATAGTGATGAAGAACAGGAATCATTTTTTAGTACAAAGAGTCAAAGTTTCAATGAAGCGTTTTCGGAATATGAAAATGTTCATAATGGTGACAATTCAAATTCAAATTCAAATACAAATACAGATTCACGTTCAAAAACATTTGGTGATGATTTCGAAACTGCTTTTAATGATCTTTATTCAGAACAACTTGTAGAAGAGATCAAGAGAAGACAAGCACAAGCCTCGAATACTTCAACAACGAAAACTTCAACAAAAGGAAAATCAATTCCAAAACGTCATTTTCCTAACCATTCATCATCTTCAAATCTTCCTCATAATATTAAATTAACTCTAAATCCACAAGGAATACCAATAATAGATCTTACTGAAGATGATCCCGATCAGGATACTGTTCAAATAGATTCATCAAGAAATGCTTCTAGTACACCTCCTACTGAACATACTGATAGTGTTGAAGAAGACGTATATGATAGAAATGAACAATCTGGTAAATCTAATAATACTCACCAACAACAACGTCCAACAACGTTTGTTAATATTGAAATAATTGATGACGATGATGATGAAGTTATTGAAACTGATCCTCCAAATCCTGTTCAAAACCCAACAACTCCCCCTCACCATCCCTCTCCCCCTCAACCAAGTGAATCATTATTCTCTCCTCATAAACGAAATCCCACTGAAGCCTCCTTTGAATCCACTTCTAAATCATCACCATCTAAACGGTTTAAACCCTCTAACGAGATAAACGAAAATAATGCTTATAAAGGACTTCGTGATGAATTTATTAATATAGCACCTTTTACTCAAACAAATGGCAATTTTGATATGAATGATCTTTCTAGAAATATTCCAGAAGCTGAAACAATTAATCCATCTCTAACCAAACCTTCACCGTCACCCCCACAAGAACCTTCAATCTCATCCACCACTACCACATCGTTTATTCCTCCAAATAAACAATTCTTTACTAAATTCGACACAACATTCACCCCAGTCAATCTTGAAATACCAAGAACTTTTATACCATCTCAACCATCTCAACCACTCCGACCACTTCAACAACCACTTCATCCTTCTCTCGACCTCTCTCTATCTAATGATATTCTTACCCTTAAACCACCCATCTCCCCTACTCCTCCAGACCCTAATAACTCAACCGAACTCCAGAATTATGGAATCTTAATGGAGAAATATTTCACCGATTGGTGTCAATATTCCAATAATTTCATTGAATATCAAAAAAGGCGCAACTCATCTGACATAACTAATAACCTCGCAATATTAAGCGATGCTCTTGCCGTCGAAGCGTACATTAACGCCCTAACACAAGATCAAACCGTTAGATCCGCATGGTATATGGCAACTCAACACCATGCTAAAGTTATGACTGATTATCTCAATCTGAGAAAAATCTTTGAACAAAGATCATAACATCATATTTATTACAAACTTTATTTATTATTCTATGCAAATGCATTAATCTCTCTCCTTCTCTGCCTCCGGCGGCTGGGCTCTGCCCAGACCCGTTGTTCCTCGCTTCGCGAGGAATTGCACTACCTTCAACTAATATCTGAAGCTGGTAAGCACCCTCCCTTCAATCAGCTGCTCTATGCGTTTAAGTTCCTCCTTCAAACCAGAACAAAAATTTATTTAGAAATTATGTAAAATTAGTGATATAATATTGTTACACACGCCTGTTAAGAGCTATAAGTACAAAGAATTTACAATAAATATATTATTTAACTATATAGATGAGAAACTCGGTCGCGAATACCCTAGTTTACTCAATTCCTCTACCGATGTACAATGAGGAACGAAGAGGAAAGAACAAATGAAGATGAATTCATGAATTGATGTAGTTTCAGCCGTTAATTATGGAATTACGGAGCTATAAAGATTTCCCCAGATCGCCGGGATTGACTTTCTTCGAACGGCAAGCGGTTAGACGAGGTCAGAAATTAAGGCATCAACGAATGCCGCCAGGGATAGTCTAACTTAACGAATATGGTCTATCAGGTTATATTTTAACAAGCCAATATGATGAGGTTTCGTACTTTTTGGAAAAGAGAGTAAACATATGCGCACAGGTTGTTTTGCCTAACGCCAAACTTCGCTTTATATTCATATTTGAATTCAACCAAGCTTTTAGTTTTTACTACTAACTTTGTAGAAATAATCTGCGAAAGGTCCATATGGAGAATTTCTCTTCTATATTTGTTCCGCTGCTTCTCTAAACCTAACGTTTTGTGTGTGAGTTAGTTATCATTTACGAGAATAGATGTATAATTCTTGATTGGTATGAGATTGATATATAGCGATGGGTTGATAAGCTGGCAATAAACAATGCTTCCAAATTCCTTAAGCGAAAAATATTATCTCGGCACCACATCGGTAACAGTCTATTGCTTGTATCTATATTTTGAAGTATAATATCTGTATACATGTCGTGAATCGCAGACATTGAAATCAATAGTTCACTCATATTGTATATAAGGTTTGCTGGTAATCGATGTTACTGAGGGACAGTAGCCGAATTCATAATTTATAAAGCAAAAAGTGGAATCGGCATTTTAAAATGATCTCTAACGATATACTTCATCATGGACGGGTATGTACTAGACAGTGGCAACCTAAGACATGTTATACATTAAAGCCTTAACTTCGTGATGGTGTTAGTTATATTTTAAGAGGCATTTCTTTGAACAATGAACCAGTAGCGACGCGATAATCTCTCCGAGCGTAGCTCGGAGCAACGGGTCCGGGCAGAGCCCGGCCGCCGGAGGCAGTGTGTAGAGGAGTAGAGAAAAGGGTCTATTTTTCAGGAGTAAATGGATGAATTAACTTTTCGGAAAAAGTTTGAAGCGATTCTAAACCTCTTACTTCAGATGTAAGTTGAGGAAGTTGAACGATATTAAAATCTTCATACAATTCAAGAATTTGTTCAAGATATTTTTGTTGCATTTTGTAACGAGCATTACATTGTTCACATTCCGAGGTTGATTTTGGATATAATAATTGATTTACTACAATACAATGAGTATCAATACCATATGAAGTTAACTCTTGAACCATTCTTTCTGTTTCGTATAAAGATAAGAATTCTGCTATGCACACGCAAACAAAGGTAGTAAGATCGGGGTTTTGAAATTGTTTATTAACTTCAGCAATTGTTTCTCTTGTGGACTCTAATTTGGCAAACATATCTTCACTATTTGTACCAGATGCACCCATAAAAGTGTTCAACATAGGGCCGAATCTTCCTGATAATTCAGATATTTTACCTAATGCTTTTTCTAAAATAGATGGAAATTGTAAAAATCTTAATGTATGACCAGTTGGAGCAGTATCAAATACAATAACTGAATAAGATTGTTCTTTAACTTGCTTTAAAACTTCTGCAAATGATAATGCTTCATCAACACCTGGAATTGAAAAGGCAATATCTTGCATCACGTTATTCATTTGTTGGTTTTGTGGTTGATCAAGAAATTCTTGAATCGATCCATTTGGATCAATTTCCATAGCATGAAGATTTGGTATTCCATTAACTGGACGAGCATCTTTACCAAACTTTTGTCCAAATGCATCGGATAAATTATGTGCTGGATCAGTGGAAATTAATAAAACATTTTCTCTATTTTGTGCTAATTGAATTGCCAACGAACATGAAGTAGTTGTCTTACCAACTCCTCCTTTACCACCAACAAAAATCCATTTCAAAGATTTTTGATCAATAATATTTTGTAATGAAGGTTCTAAAACGATTTCGTCTGACATCTTTTCTGGTTTACTTTAATATGTAATTATCGTAATCTGTCTCCTATACATAATGTTACCACGAAAGACCTAGAATTTCACTCTCAAAATATACCACTTATGTAACCCTCCTTTTGCCTCCGGCGGCCGGGCGCTGCCCGGACCCGTTGTTCCGAGCTATGCTCGGATTTAATAACGGCAATGAGTGCAACGTTAGTAGTAGCTACGAATTGTGTTTATCTTTCACTTTTATCAGGAGCGTTGTGATATTATCATGACAATAATAACCAACTTTATGTGCAAACCCCCATTACCCCTGGTTTTTCCTTACATGGATAAGACATGCATCCATAGTATAATACCACAGACCTTATCATCATCATCAGATCAGATCTCACACTGAATTCTAATATAGCTATATAGAATAGAAATAAATTGATATATATCAGGTAAAAATAAAAAATAGAATCCTATGTAAAAAGTTCGTTAGAGGTTGGTATATTAAATCGAATGCTAAGGAGTTTGTTGGTGCTAAACCTGCTGAAGAAACCACTGATGACGGTGCTATTTCCGCTACAGAGCTCGTTAAAAATGCCGTAGGGAATATAACCGTACTATCAGTGGTAGATAAGTCAGTAAAGATAACTATCGGAAAACAGCCCTTAATAGCACTTTCTGAATATTCTATAATGTAATTAGGAGATCCGGTGAATGTTGATTTACAGGCGTAGAAATTACTTGCACTATTATTTACGTACAAAACGCCTGTTTTCCCACTCATTTGATAATTATCAGAACTTAGAGCAGGAATGAATTCAACATAAGAAGGACTACTTTCCTTTGAAACTGATAATAACAAAGCACCTAGTTCACTTCCCGAATTATAAGTGATTGACCCCGTACTGTAATCATAAACATAATCCTGACGTTGATAATCGTCACTAATGAAAACATAATTATGGCCGTCAAAGGTTATTGAAATTATATTTTGATTTGAAAGTAAATTATCATCTGTTAAATTACCTTTTAAATACAAACAAGAACAAAGACGCAACCAAGCAAGCAAGCTACAAACAATAAACAACTTAACCTTCATATCTCTATGTTTCTCTACAATAAACTAAACGAGATCTCAAATAACAACAATAACTGTTGCATCTTATAATCTTAGCTCTACTACGACCTCCTGCTACCTCTTTCTTTCTCCCTTCCATCCACAACCACATGGCTTGCCAGGCCAAAACGATTGCTTGAACCCTTTTTCACTAAATTCGGTATATTGACCTGCAGATCTCCCGCTGTGCCTCCGGCGGCCGGGCTCTGCCCGGACCCGTTGTTCCTCGCTACGCGAGGAAATACGAGGGGCTGACCAGCAACAACACGGTTTTATCATTCTTCGCGTAGCGAGGAACTACGGGTCCGGGCAGAGCCCGGCCGCCGGAGGCACCAACGGGGGTGCGCGAGTGGGTGTGGGTCAAGATAAATTCCCGGGATACAAAATCGCGCTAATTTGGAAATTGGGAGGAAAGGCAGGGGGGGGAGCAGGAGAGAGAGGAAGGAAGGTGTAAACGCGGCTAAATTTCCTTCCAACCAAATTATTGCCTTTACTCATACAGACGTCGTGGGCTGGTAGTAACAGCGTTAAGGAGGAGTAGGAGGAGGAAGTGGGAGGAGGATGTAATTTAAAGCACGTGAATTTTGAATGTTGAATGTAGTAGTTCAAGTGAAAAATTATTGTTTATATAGAAGATAATTTTTTCGTGATCTCGTAAAATTTATTTTACTTTGAAAATTTATAATATTTCTTTTACTTTCAATGGAGGTTGATATTTTATTTGTTATTCTTAAATTATCTTTTATTATTGAGGCTTCATTTGCCTGAACGTCGTGTTTTTTATAAGTGAAAAATCTTCTACTATTACTTCTACTATTACTACCACTACTATTACTACCTCTTCGTCATGAGTACTATCTTCTCTTTTGATGAAACTGAATATACTGATGGGGTCGGTGGGTTTCAGGGAAGACCTAGAAATTCTTCAAGGAGTTCACAGAATTTTATCTTTTTAGATGATGAAGATAAGAATGGAAGTGCTGCTGCTGATGTGGTTGTAGAAGAAGAGGTTGATGTTACTAATGATCTTAGTATTAAATTTTCAAAGGTGGCTATTAATAAGGTCCCTTCTTCAAGCTCAAGCTCTTTATCTGATTATGATACTCTTTCAGAACTTCCTAGTCGTTCCCAGCCTATTTCTGTTACTCCAAGTAAACTTACTACTTCTCTTAATCAGCAACAACCTCTTTTGACTCCTACAAATAGTGGTAGTTATTCAAGACTTGGTCGTTCGTATGAAATTGGTATTGAAGCAAATTATATTTCTAGTTTTGCTGGTGAAGCTGCTAGAAGAGAGAGAATGACTCCTAATGATTTTGAACCATTGAAGGTTTTGGGGCAAGGCGCTTATGGTAAGGTTTTATTAGTTAGAGAGAAGAAAACTGGTCAGTTGTATGCTCAAAAACAATTAATGAAAGCTTCGATGGTTATTGAAGATAAGACAAAAATTGAGCAAACCAAATCTGAAAGATCCATTTTAGAATCGGTTCGTCATCATTATATTGTAAAATTATTTTACGCTTTACAAGATAATCATAAGTTATATTTGGTATTAGAATATGCCCAAGGAGGGGAATTATTCACTCATTTAGCATCAGAAAAAATGTTTACTGAAGATGTTGCTGCGTTTTATGTTGCAGAAATGGTTCTTGCTTTACATCATTTACATGCAAATGTTGGAGTTGTTTATAGAGATTTAAAACCAGAAAATTGTCTTTTAGATGCTGATGGTCATTTAGTTTTAACTGATTTCGGGTTAAGTAAAGTTGCTGAAGATGGTTCTACTTGTAATTCTTTACTTGGTACTCCTGAATACATGGCTCCAGAGATTTTACTTGGTAAAGAATATGATTATTCAGTTGATTGGTGGTCACTTGGTGCTGTTTGTTATGATTTAATGACGGGGTCTCCTCCATTTACTGGTAATAGCCATCAAAAGATTATTGATAAAATCACCAAATCAAAATTAAATTTACCATATTACTTATCTCTTGATGCTAAAGACTTTCTTACTCGGTTACTTCGTAAAGATCCTAAACGAAGATTAGGTTACAAAGATATTGATACTATTAAAAAGCATAGATATTTCCGTAAAATCGATTGGAAGAAGTTAGAAGTTCGTCATGCCGATATTATTCCTCCAATTGTGCCAATAATTACTGATCCAGTTTTAGCAGAGAATTTTTCATCTGAATTTGTTGATATGGCATTAACCCCTGAACATCATTATCATAATATTCCTGTACCAACTGCTAGTACATTATTCCAAGGGTTTTCCTATACTGCTAGTCAAAGTTTTATAGATAGTGCAAGGATTTAACGAGGTATCGAAGTAAAGGATAAGGGGGATACAGAGGATTTAATTTAAAAAGAAAAAGAAGATAGCTCTTCAGTGCAATAATACATAACCAACGCACTTCTTATTAGCATATTTATTTATTAATAGATTACCTATACACTTATATACTTATATTTATAATTCATAAACTATAAAATTATAATTTGATTTCTCAAGTACTGCAGCAGTATTTTCCCATGGTACTCGAAATAACCCAGCATTAATTTTCGGAATATAAATAGAAGATTGATTAATTCCCAATCTTTCTATTTGTTTAATCAAATCATTAATTGCACTTTCAGTTGCCTTTACAATCTCTTCTGGTGAATCAACTTCACCACCAAAACTACAACTAGTAAATAAACAAGCAATATAATTATTTTTCTTATCCCCCACTTGCGGAGGAATTAACAAGCATGTTCCTAATAACTTTTCTCTCTTATCCTCTTCTGATGAAAATTGAAGACAATGTTCATTGTACAATCGATATCCATTAGGGTAATACCTCCTAAACACTGCTGCAACACCAGATCCCCATCTACCTTGACAATTACACGAATGACCCAAGATTGTTCCACTAGGAGCATCAAATAAGTCTCCTTTGATATATTCAATTGTCATTATTCTTATTCAATAGATGAAATCATCAAGTGGTACTGTCTATTTCCCATTGTAACGAACCCTTACCTCCTTTGCCTCCGGCGGCCGGGCGCTGCCCGGACCCGTTGTTCCTCGCTCCGCGAGGAGGCAATTCATTGTTGTAAGATATTATATTTAAATAAATTTTATCTATTTATAACGTAATTGGTGGTTCTTTGAATGTGCCATGGCCCCAAGTTCCCAACATGAAGAACGAAAACAGTATCGTCTTAAGTAGTACCAATATCTTGCTAAAGCTAACTATCTTAATCAGTTCTCAATTCAAGTTGATTACTATCATTATTTATAAAACACTATATAAACTAAATAGATGTATTAGATCTTGCCGTTGATATCAGAATATTCGAGATATCAAGTGAATAAATTAAGCTGCCCTACATAAATGCCAACGCCGGTTACGCATTTCATGAAATAGATAATTAATTCATTTGCTAATCTTCTTTTTATTATTTCATTAAATATTCGTAAAGATACAAATTCTAGCCGATTTCCTCTTCTTTCCTCTCGTTATTTGGTTAATGTTTAAAACTTATCCAATGCGGTAATTTCAGGAGCAAGAACAATTACTATAGTAAATCATACTCTGTAAATACTAACGCTACCGCAACGGTATCTACTTGGTAAATATTTTATTCAACCATGGTTATTAGCTAATAATGAAAATGATAGTAATGATACATCTCCGACCAGATTCTAGAACTGTTGTCCATGGATGAGCTGCATGCCACAAATCAGTACCTCATTCACCTATCACAATTTACAAACCTCATTCCCCTGAAACTTTTCTAAAAAATAATTTATTATAAAAGGACGCTTCTGCTCTCTCTCTCTTTCTCTCTTCAAATTCATTTCTTCACTCCCTCATATTTCTTCGTTACAATGAAATCTAACAAAAACTCCAAATTATTTAAGAACCAGATGAAGCAAATGAAATTAGTTGATCCTGTTACTTTCTTCGAAAAAAACATACTTGTACTTCATGAAATATTTAAACACCTTCCAGCAACTCATTGGTTAAGTTTAAAATCAGTTTCTAAAACATGGAATGAATATTTATCTTTTGATCATCTGCTTTGGAGAGGAAGAATTGATCTTTCTGATGAAAGCATCAACTGTAATAAGAAATTACTTGAACTTTGTATGAAAAATATAGTTAAAACTAATAATCCAAATTCTACTACAGCTTTGCCTTCAGTTCAATATTTAGCTCTTCCTAGTTGCGACTTCGCCGAAGGTGATCAATATATTGAATTATTAAGTAATCGTAATCCAATTGGAAATTTCAATATCGACGAGTTGGTATTCAACAATGTTTCTTCTACTACAACAGTTGGATGCAAACCTACCAGCTTATTTTATCGGTTAATGAAGGTTAAAAAATTAAACATAACTTTCCCTCTATTTTTACCTAGTGTTGAAGTAATTTTTGAAACTCAACAGAATCTTGAGCATTTTACATTAAAGTACTATGACAGTTTTCCTCAGAATTACATTAAATGCAGAAATCTTTCTTTAAAATGGCTTGAATTGTACCCTGGAACTTTAGTTGGTCCTCCAATGATCTCTCATTTTGTTGAAGCATGTCCTAACCTTGAACATTTTGCTTACTATAACTCTGAAGGTAACAATGAATTTCCTGTTGATATTGAAAAGTTTAGTAAAGCTATTGCTAAATCAAAGCTTAAATTTTTGGGATTAGGAGGAATTTGGATTAGTGGTAATAATGAGGCAAGAAGAACTCGAGGACAAGTAGATGTACAAATTTCAGAAGGAAAATGGCCCGAGAGTTTAGAAACATTGGTCATTTTTCCTTTCCATTGGAAAAATTTTAGTTTAATTAGTGGTGAATTGGATAATTTACAACATTTGGCAATTGGTCATTATATTGATATTGATAAGTTTTTTAACCATTATAAGGTTGGAAAACGTCTTAAATCACTTTGTATTCAAGTTCCTACTAATGAAAGACTTAAAATATGGAAGCACTGTGATAATGTAGAACATTTTACTTTATCGTATATTACAGTCGTTGGCTTATTCTCTTCTGCTATTAATTCCCACATTGCTGGTATTATGAATCATTTCCCCAAATTGAAAACGCTCGATGTACCAGGAATACATCTTAATCAAAAGATGTTAAAGATCTTAGTTAAAAAGAGTGGATTGGAGAAGATGGGAATTCAACATGAACCAAATCTTAAGAGATTAGCAGGTGGTAAAGTTAAAGTTTATTATAATGAACGTGTTAACCCATACGCAACTTTCAGAGGTTATAATCTTACATTTTTTGAAGGAGTTCGTATAGAAGTAGAGGAGTAGAAGAATAAAGAAAAAGGAAGTTAAGTTAAAGAGGTGGTTATTTTTCTAGTATTGATATAATTTAATATATATTTGCTGTTTCCCATACTATTTCCTCGCTTCTGCGAGGAAGAAATACGTTTAAGTATCCGGCGGTTAATGTTGTCCATTCCGCCGGAGCATATTACCCTAACCCTTATTAACCTAATTTCTACCAAGGGTGAAATACAATCAATTTATTATATAACTAGTTGTATAATTAGATTTATTATTGAATGGTTCTGATTAAAGTTAGATATTTTAAATTCATAGCACTATTGTGTTAAATATACCCGTACCTCTCTGGCTCTCCCCTACTCGCCCCTACAACAGCCCGTTCAAAAACTTCCACTTATGTAACTACATAGATTCATCTACTTTTCTCTCCACCGAATTCCTCGTCTAACAAGACAAAATGAGTTCAGAATTCTTTTGCTCGTTAATAAGAATCTCTTGTGCGCAAATTCTTAGAGCTGCTGGTATTGAAAGATTCTCCCCTTCTTTATTAGATACTCTTAGTGATATTTTAATTCGATATTTTACTGCTTTATCAAGAAAATCGAGCGATTATGCTTCATTAAGTGGTAGAAATGAAGTTGTTATACAAGACGTTGCATTAGCTATGGAAGAAATGGGTTTAATAAGACCAAGATCAATATTAGATCCTTATGATTTAGACAAAGAAAATATAATTGGTTATGAAAATTTTATAGAATGGGTTAAAGGTCCAGTACCAGAAGAAGCAAGAAGAATATCAAGGATACCTATTGAAAAAGATAATGGATCTGCTAGTATGGGAGGTATAACAACTATTAGTAGCGAAATAATCACCACCTTAGAGAAAGGAAATGAAATAGAAACAAGCAATACAACTAACACAACGGACGGTACAACTACCAGCAATCCAACATCAGAATCAACAACTACCTCCAACCAGACCACCATTAATTCAATTCCAAATACAGCTAGCAAAACAACTAGTAAATCAACCACCAGACCAACCACCAATTCAACTACCGATTCAGTAACAATCTCTACAACCAATCCAGATCCCAATTCCTCTAAAACCTCACGCAAAGAAGACGAAGAATGGTTAACTGCTCTAATGAAGAAAAGAATAAAAGTGGGAAATGAAAATAAATTTAAAGGAACACTCTTGTACGATAATCCCGAATCAACATCAGAAACCAAAATAGTTGGTGGACCAGCAAATCTAGAAGATTTCCAAGAAAACATAACTACCATCTTATAGCATCATCCTCACCTCATCATTATTTAACGAAGTTACGATCCACCCACTTACCTCCCTACCTCTTGCCTCCGGCGGCCGGGCTTTGCCCGGACCCGTTGCTCCTCGCTACGCGAGGAATTTTAAGCGTAGTAGTGTATTCTAAAACATAATCTATTTAAAATACAACTTAACTCGTGAAAGTATTCTTCATAATACCTCCCATCACTCTTGGCAGATGATACAGTGTACTGTGCGATATCCTAGATTGAATAACTAGGAACTTATTTAATCATGCTCTTAAAGAGTAGAAATATACTCTAAATATAAACATTTACTGCTGGTATATTGAAGACCCGGATGGTGTTAAGGATTGGATGGACCCTCACTATTAGACTGTGAAGAGTACCAAAGTTCATTAGTTTCATCAATTGTATCTACGTGCGTTGAGTTTGCCTCTCCTTCGCCTTCCGAAGAGTACCTCTCTTCTGTTAGTGTGCATTGTGTGAAGACTCTGACAAGTCGTTGTCCTTATGGGATCGTAGTGATCATGCGAAGAGATTAGAGAAACTTTCGGCTGCTCCTAAGTTACCTTTCCATGCACCCAATGACTACCACGTCGACTTGTTGCCCCGTTCAAAGCTATTCAAAGGTCTGGTAAATGCTTCGAGCGGAACTTTCAAGGCAAATTAACAAACTCTTAGAGGAAGGAAAATTTCGCCGTTCGAACTCCCCCTCGGGAGCTCCAGCCTTTTTTAGTACCCAAGCCCGATAAAAGCTATCGTATGGTCATAGACTACAATAAACTAAACGCTATGACGAAGACTTTGTTTTTCCTCTCTCTTCTCTTAGTAATGCCAATTCGGCTTAAGAACGCATCAGCGTCATTTCAAAGTCGCATATCTTCAATCCTTGCTGGTTTTACTGAGCTTGTGTTTCAGTACATTTTGTTGAAATTTTAGTTTATTCACCTACCCCTGAACAACATAAGAAAGATTTAGATGCAATCTTCCTAACACTAGCCGATAACCAAGACTTAACATGAACAAATGCACCCTCTATTGCGAACCGTTGATTTACTCGGTTATTCGTTAGATAAGAACCGTTAACAATTCAAAAGCAGAAGGTTAAGCAATTAGATATTGGTCTGTACCAAAATCTAAAAGACATGTAAGACAATTCTTAGGATTTAGAAGCTACAATCGTAGATTCGTTCCTAAGTATACTACTGCTTTAACCAAACCCTTACAAGATCTTCTTACTGCACCCAAATTTATTTGACTGAGGAATGTCAAAAAGTATTTGTTGAAATTAAAAAAGATTTAAACTACCGTATCGTATCTACAATTATTTTTTAAGAATTTACCTACCTTAATCAAAGTAGATGTTTCCACTATCGGTATCGGTGCTGTTCTCTCTAAAAGAAAGATCGCAGCTATCGTTCTATGTGTTATTTCAACAAGCATCAAATGCTGCCCAACGTAATTATAAACTATACGAGTTACAGCTCCTCGCAATTGTAGAAGCGTCTTATCACCTTTACTGGGTAGAGGATAAGTTTTACAGATCATAAGCCTTTATTAAGTTACATAGATACTCCAATCACCACCCCAAAGATTGCTAGATACCAACAATCTCCTAGCAGTTTTGATTCTGTAATCAAATTGCGTTCTAATTCCCAGGCTGATGCATTATCAAGGGACCCTAAATTTGGCGAGCATGTTCAATCAAATCCGCCAATTTACTTGTGAAATGAATACATTTCTGATCGAGGATCTTTGTGAGAAAAGACAGGTAAATTCCTTACTTTATCATTTAACTTGGTATTAGAGGTGGTAGTTGCAGCGACGGTAGAACCATCGTGTTCCCCCTTTGACTTATTATCGTTACCCTTCCCGTAAAAACGAGGACGTTTAGTATGTTTAGAACCTTCTTTAGAATCATATTCCCTCTTATTAGAGGTAATAGAATCAGTTGTAGCTGTTTCAGAAGATTCAGGTTTATCAAATAAGTTATGTTTACCTTTCCCATAGAGTTTACTCCTTTCAGCAGGAGTGAGAACAGTAGACATACACATAACTTCTTGAACAAAAGAATCATAAGTAGTAGCAGGATCTTTCAGCAAACCAGTAATCAATGTATGAGTTGGATGAGAGGTAAAACTTTGAGCTTTAGCATAATTTTTGTACAACATAAAAGTATGCGAACGGAAACTTTGTTTTAATTCAGTATCACTAATTTGAGAGATCAATATATTGACATTTCTAACAGTATGTACCATATCATGAACCTTCTTTGAAGGATTCAAAATGTGAGAAATTTGGGTACCAAGGTTATTATCAGAAATCTTTTGATCGACATTTAGACAAGCTCTAAAACGAGTGAGAATTGCCCCAATATCATCAAACGAGAAATTTTCAGGTAGCCCAAGGTCGTTAATAGGAACTTTGTCACTATCAACAATTTTCTGACAAAAGATAGGTCTTTGGGATACATCTATTTCTTCAAGTGCATACTGAAGTTGTCGAAAGAAAGGTTGGTGATTTTTGGGAGAAAAAACAGGTAGTTTCTTTACTTTATCATTTAACCTGTCATTCTGTTCAGTAGTTGATTTAACTAGTTTTTGAGATCCCTCTGCTTTTCGTTTAAGATATTTTTCTTCTGTTTCTGTTTTATCTTTACGATGTCTTTCTTCTGTTTCTGCTTTATATTTACGATATCTTTCATCTGCTTCTGCTTTGTCTTCCTGACGTTTCTTCTCCATCTCTTTAAGTAATTCATTCCTTTCTTCCCTCAAAATAGCTAAAACGTTAACCATTATTGGGTCCATTTGAGCCAAAATAGTTGAATGAGATGGTGGAGGATGAGGAGCAGCATCTACCGCAGTTATAGTAGCATCTACAGTAGTTACAACATTCAACGTAGGAGGTAGGTCATCTGAATCGTCTGAACTTCTCGAATGAGAATTAGAATTAGTAGCAACAGGTTCAGAGTCACTACCAGTAGTTAAATTAAGGTTGTTAACAGATTGTTCATATGGAGCAGATTCGTAGATGGAATCATCAACAGCTTCATGAGAAACTGCGTCAGGAGCAGTATCAACAAAATCTTGAGGGAATTGAGCGTCGTTGTTGTCTTCAACAGGGACACGAGTGGTACGATTATTTCTTCTAGCTGGCATTTTTGATAAGATTTAATAATTGTTTGATTGAATAATTTGTTTGATATGATAGTTAATAAGTGTTTGGTGAGAAGATGGAGTTACTTCTCGGTAGTTTATATAACATCAAACTTTAAGGTTTATCAAATCTTTTCAAAATAAGCTTTAAGATTGGAATGTTTGTAAACAAACAACATACGATATGCACCGAACAAGTTGAAGAGTAGAGAAGTAACAAAACTTTTATAATTTATTAAGTTGATGTAAATAAACTATAGTAGCCAGTTCGTATACCAAACTTGCAGACCAACATGTTGTGGCAACCAAGTGAAAGAAGTCCATTGCTATGTACTACGGAACTAAGCTCAAGACATTATACACTTGATGTCTTTCTTCTTCTTTCATATTCATACCAAATAAACAAAAAGAATCACTTTTTGTCGTTACAATCACAAGCACCATCGGAATGTAGTAGAAAAGTATGATTACTACTATATCTTCATCAACAGCTAAATAACGTTTCAGTAAAGTTAATTGCGATGATTTGTAAACAATTGTTAGATCCATTCAAAAGCGACTCTTAAGATCGTTAATCTTCTAAGAAATTGGATCTTACTCTTATTACATAACAACCCTCCAATCCACGATATAAAGAATATTAATTACAGGGGATGGTAGCAAACCCACCTATGTTGACAGAGAGAGGTACAGTTTCATAATTGCCAAATTGCTAATGCGAATTATCAATATTACGCTTAGTCTATAATGAATGATGGTTCAATGGGTAAATTACAATGTCAAAATCCTCAGAGATTATTGGATAACGTATAAGTATATGATATCAGGTTGATTATATACCTAACTGAAGATTGGATATCCTTTCTTACGCCTTAATACGTAAAATATATGTCAATGTTTTCCTCCAATCAATTCCTCGCTACGCGAGGAACAGCAGGTCCGGGCAGAGCCCGGCCGCCGGAGGCGGAGAGACGGGGAGGAGAGGGGCGGGAAAGTCATGTAATATTATACAAATATATATAAAAATTTGATATTAGAGAAAGAGAAATTAAGACATAAAGGAAATAAAAATATAAGTTTAAAAAAAAAATAATAAGTAAAAAAAATGCAGTTTTCTCGTAATTCATTTCATTGATGGTAGTGGTTGTTGTGGGTTTTATGAGTTGTTTGTTTCACTGCCTATGGATCCTTCTTCTCCTGATACGTTACTCATGTTGATATGAAGTTTTGATTGGGATTTATCTTGTGGATTGTTGGTAGTGGTGCTGTTACTTACAAGACCATAATTGACTTTACCAATTGTTTTAATGTATTGTTCAATCTTTATGTTGATTTCTTTAGTAGTGATTTCATTTGTGCAGTTTGCAAGATCAGTTTGTTTATAAATGACAAGGAGATCGACAGGAACTTCAGCAAATCTACTTTGTTCTTCTATTAATGTATTTACTGATTCAATGGAAAGGAAATAAGCATCACCAGATTCATGACCTCCTTCTTTAATGTAGAGGATGTTGGGAGTAATAACAGTAGCTAGATTATGAGCATCCATTTTAGAGCCAGTTTCTTCATCAATATGAGAAAAAGATGCTGTCCAATTGAGGAAATAAAAGAGAACTTCCATAACTTCACGATGAGTTTTTGGTAAAAGTAAGCAAGTGAGATGTAAAACCCGTTTACGAATTTCAGTATCGGGGATTTTTTGTGCAACAATCCATAATTTCTGTAACTTGGATGTCATTAATGGTTCAGGGAGCTCTCGTAAGAATTTCTTTAATAAAGCAGCTAATTGAATTGCATTTTCTTCAGAAAGAATACTACTTTTATCAGGATTTTTATCAATTTTTTCAGAAAATTCTTTTAATCTACGGATATTACCATTTTTACGGAAAATACCTTCTACAGACATATCCTTTTGTCTCATTGAAGTTATACAATCATCAATGAAAGCAGGGATACGTAGAGGTTTAGGACCAACTCCGAGGGTAGAATCAACACCATATTTCTCTACTAATAATTCTAATGAAGCGCCAAATACAGCAGTAGTACCTTTTTTATTACCATTACCTCCAGTATTGCTACTTCCACCAAATGCTTTACCAAATTTCCCCCATATACTTTGTTGTCTTCTTACTTCAATTAATTCAAATAATTCTTCTAGTGTAAACCATTCACTTACTAATGGATGAAGTAACAATACACAAATATGACGAATATAGAATAATTCATTGGTTGTTAATTCACTAATAAATGCTTTATTATCATCTTTCATTACACTATCAGAGATGGATTTTGGAATTGGAATGTTATTTGTAACAGAAGTAGTCCTTGGTTGATGACGAAAGGCATTGGGTAATTGTTCCCTTGCTTGTTCAGCAGCAACAATTCGAGGGATATCATCGAGAGTGAGAGATTTTTCATTTTTAAATAAATCAGTTGTTCTATCTAATCTACTAGGATCTCGTTTGGTAATAAGTTCTTCAATTTTAATTTCCTTTCTTCGCTTGATGGAGAAAGTACGTTTAGCATTTTTAAGCAGAGATTTACTTGGTTGTTGTGATTGTGGTGGAGGTTGTGGTAGTTGTTGTTGTGATTGAGTTGGTGGTGATTGAGATGATTGAGATGGTTGTGAAGAAGTTTTCTGAATCGGTTGTTGAGTACGTGATTGTATTTGATGTAATTCTCCTCCTCGTTCTCCTCTTTGCTCCTCCCTTTGCTCCCTTTGCTCTTCTCTATTTCTTCTATTCTTTGAAATATCATCTTTACTACCTCTTCTTTCTCCTCCAACTTCCTGATTACTACCTCTTCTTTCACCCTCTTGGCCCCTCCCTGTATCATCTTTACTACCCCTTCTACCCTCTTGATTACTTCCTCTTCTACCACTATCCACTAAACCTGATTCTGAGTCAGGAATTGTTAAAACCCTACTCTGCCTTGCTTTACGAGACATTTCAGATACTTGACGATCTAGTTTAGCAGACCTTAACCTTCTAATATCAGTTAATGTTGTCATATATCCCTTTTCATTTTGACTTGTTTCATTAACAGTTGTTGAAGATGATACTGCTGATTGATTGATAACTATATTTGTTGCTGAAGCTGAAGTAGGCATTTTATTATTACTGCCATATTGACCCAATGAAGGAGTTGAAATTGAATTACTACCTCCACTTAATCTCTTTACCTTTTTATCTCGTTCATCGTATGCACTTAATACTAATTGCAATCTTGCAACAGCAATTTTAACTAAAAATACAAATTGTCTAAGCTTTGTAACGTATATAAATCCTCCTTTACCATCACTGCCATTACTACTACAGCAATCATTACATTTAACTGATTTTTCTAGTGAAATCCAAAATGAATTGTTAATATCTTTACCTAATTTACGATTACAAGATGAACAATCAAGGCAATTTATATGCCATAATTTATCTCCATATCTAATACAAACATCTTCAACACTTAAATCACATCCATTACATTTATCAGTAGTGACTGCACTAACACCAAGTCGATTTAAGATACTTGTTGATTGGATATGAGTTTCAACTTTTTCAAGAAATAAATTAATTGCATTTCCATTTATGATTGAACGGTCATAGAGTAAAGAATTAGATAATCCATATCGAATTAATATCTTTAGGTAATGAGCTAATGATGTTACTAAATTGAGTAATGTAACTCCCATCTTCTTAACATTCTTTTCCCTTGATCTAGAAATCATAGACATAAAATCAACAATCTTCTTACAAAGGTTCTTAGGTTCTTTACCAAGTGGTGTAAAGTGGGGGTATTCATCATCAAAAGTTGAATAATTATCATCTTCTCTATCTTTACTACTACTACTATTACTACTATCCTTTAAATCTTTCCCCTCCCTCTCTCTCTCCCTCCTTTCTCCCTCCCTAATATATGGTTCTATTAATTCATTTAATTCATCTAATGCTTCAAATAGAATATCAACTTTAGCTACTAAATTGGCAGTAGCAGTTAATGCGTCGGTATATTTTCCATTAGAGGCGCTTTGAAGCATATCACTTATATAAGAGGCAGTAGCTTCTTCATATCCACATAATACTGTCCATATTCTATAAACTCTATCTTCTACTTCCTTTTCATGATATGATACTAATGAATGATTTAATTGATTTAGTGGCGCAGATGCTGTTACTGATAATGGTCTTAATGGATTTAATGTTTGTTTCGATCCCTCTGGACATAATTTAACATTCCAAAATTTAAAAATCATATAGCATTCAGGATGCCATTGTTGTTCTCGACCACCTCTGTAAATCTCTACAAACTGTTTTAATATAGCCGTTTGACATCCTTCACATTTCGATGCGTATAATGTAGAATAATGAAAATGACAATATATTGAATCGCCATGTTCATAATAACTATCTTCTGGTCCAAATACTGTATCACACATTGAACAAGTAAAATGATCCACATGATACTTTCTACCTAATGCTGTAATATAAGAACCTCTTAATGCTCCATCACAAGCAAAACATAGTAAATCTAATCGTTTAAAGTAGCATCTTTCACATAATGGGATTTGAGAAGGTATATTTGTTGGATAATTTATATCAAAATCGGGATTATCAGTAGGAAAGAATTTAGAAGAACATTGTTGATTGCAATCAGCACAAGTGAAGCATTCAATATGGTAAGCTGAATCAAGTGCCCGAACAAATTGTCCGGATATTGCTCCGGAACATTTCTTACAAATCTTTGTTCTTAATTTCTGATCTTGTGGTGAATAAGGTGGTTGTTGTAGTTGTATATTTGTATGATTATGTTGAGAAGGAGGAGGCATAGATGATATTGTTTGTGTGTGACTTTGTGAAGGCATTCCTCCCCCAGCAGCTGCTGGTGGTGTTACTGGTAATCCACCCTGTCCAACAAATGAACTCCAATTACCCTTCTGTAGCGGTAAATTAACACTATTATTAGTATTATTACTAGTATTATTCATTTGAATTGTTTCGTCATATATTGAATCATCTTTTGGTACTTTACGTATTGAATAAGATCGAATATTATTCGGTTGCTGCTTCATCTCCTGCTCCGGCGGGGTTATATTAGGTGCCATATTAAAATCATTAGATGATGTTTGATAAAAAGTACTCGGTCTATTAAAATTCCTATATCTTGGAGATGCCATTGCAATTGAATGAGGAGATTCACCTTGCGAAGTCCCCGAGTTAGGACCAGACCCCGATCCCGACCCCGACCCCGACCCTGACCCTCCTGCCCCTCCTCCTCCTACCACCCCTGGTGAACTTGGATACCCCCCTATACTAGCACTTTGTTTATGAATCCTACCATTTGGTGACACTAATTTCCCATTAAATCCATACTGTTGTTGATTCTGTAAATTTAAATATAAATTATGAGGATTCTTGGTTTTCTCTACTCGATCGGTAGTAGACATGCTAATTCCACGTTAGTTACCCTTATGCCTCCGGCGGCCGGGCGCTGCCCGGACCCGTTGTTCCGAGCTCCGCTCGGATTTTTAAACACTCACCTAAATGTTCTCTTTTTTAATTATTTCAAGTATTTTTCTTATAACGAATGGCCTAGTTGGATTGTGATAATTTATATTTTGGATTGTTTTATTTCAATTAAGAAAACTCATTTCATAAGTTTGAAAGAAGAGTGGAAATCTAATTCAATGTTAGTAAACTTATCCTATCCACATCCAAACCTAAGGTTGGGTGAAGAGAAGATCGAGAACCCTATTCCCTATTCATAACAATTGATGTCAATTAAGACTGCCTTAGGCTGTTGATATGGTTATTCATTGTCTATGTCAAAACTATTACTATTACTGATACTAACACTCTTCTAACTGAATCACATTGAATTCACTAAACTACAATCCACCGATGTCTCTAATCCCCAATCTTATCTCTTAACATATTGTCATCTTATAGTAATATATCTTATCTTCTCCTCCTCAAATCTCCATCTTCTTGTTCCATCCTCTCCTCCCCTCTCCTCCTCTTCTCACCTCCATTTCTCTTCTCATCCCCTCACGTCGTCCTCTTCTCTTCCATTCATATCCCCTCCTCCACCTCTTCTCCACTCTCCACCTCTTCACATCTCCTCCAATACACTCACCTTCTACTATCCTAAATCCCTATTATACAAAAAACGCGTTAATAATACACTCCCAAGAATAATCAAATTGAAAATCTCAACTACTACCAAATATTATCAACTAACGGTTGGTTTACTTATAAAATTGTGCACTGAATAACTATAACTACTGACGATAATTGTTTGTGGTTTTTACTTAATATGTACCATTGACAGCTGGGATTTTTTACCGCACTAGCGTTTTATCAGTTATAGCTGTAAACAAACATTATCTGTGCGGAATTCGCCGTTAATGATATAGCTGTAAACAAAGTTAGCGCGGGTGGTGGTGGATGCCTTGAGCTCAACAGTTATCGTCAACGTTGTTTGTTGCACTAATATATCAGCCGTGCTTTTAAGTGCAGTGCAACCACCACCACCACCTCCTCCTCCTCCTCCTCCAACCAATTAATGCAAAGTTAACGTGGGGTAAATGTTGAAGCTGTCAAACTGATAGAGTAAAACTAGTATAAGCAGACAGTCCCTTGCTTAGTGCTGGGACATATTAGTACATTGAGAGATAAAATATCGATCTTGGTTAAGTCAATACAATAATAACGCGCTACTCGGTACAAACTTAGTAGTGTCTGATTAGAATCATCAGAGCAACTGTTTTGACCAGCTTATATAAGCTATCACATAATTCACATCTCTTCTATACTCTAAAGTCTATATATAATTAAAAGGATAATATAGTCGAACAGCTACCAGCTAACAAGATCAAGCTTAAGACCTACCTCTACTGTGGTGTAGCCGTGTGTGTCAGTATACAGTAGCTTGGTACTTCAGTAACACTAATTTTATATGTACAGAAGTATCTCCTCTGCTAGCAGCTAACCGTACCCACGTTAAAAACAAAACGGGAGGATCTCAACAAGCAGGTGCTGGCTGTTGCCGTGCCTGTTTACTTTACACATATAAATCTGCTTCACGCTGGTAGGCTATAAGCAGCGTTGGCCCACATAGGATAGGAGTATGAAAAATTTGAATGAAAATCTTTCTCGCTAGTATAGCGTATTTCTGTTACTGAACTATATATGATCATGCCTTTGCACTTGATAATTGGTCAGATCAGTAGTAGATCTGAACTAGAACAGATAATATATACTATTTAAGGAGGATAGTTAGGGTATTCGCTTACTGGATGATGAGGAGGTGAACTAAAGCGTTAGTAAGATTTTAAAGGAACAAGTTAGCGTATCGATCGTATCTATAGATTTACAGTAGTTAGGATGACTAGAGAGGTAGACGGTTATGACCACGATTGGTATATATTTATATATAGGTATTATAGCTATAAGTTTTGCTTGCTAGTTGCGCCGCCGGCCAGCCCAGAATATTAACCTCCCCGCGAAGCGGGGACAACCAGGTCTGGGCGGAGCCCAGCCGCCGGAGGCAATATCGACATCTCCTAAAATGAATCGTCTCGCTTATCCATTCTCCTGTCTATCGTTTTTCTTAGCTATGATTAGGTACTGTGCTATGATCTACAGCAAGAATTTTTGTACCTGCGTCTGTCAAGCTGATAGAGATCAAGTCATTGATTTAAGCATAAATTTAGGTGAAATTAATGTGATTAGAGAAGTAGGATGTTTGAATGGTTAAATGGTATAAAGGATGGTGGATTATAAGTAGTATTTGAATAATTTTAAATCTGGTTTATATTATATACTTTATAGTGAAGGTGCATATACGTAGATTTAGCTATATAGGCTGAGTTAAATCCTGTCTTGGTTGAAATTATATATATATATATATATATAATGATTATCGATATCGAGTGGATATTAATTGAGATTAGATTAAGTCGACGTATAAATTAGGTTAAATTTAAAGTTCTTTCTATCGATATATAGACAAGCAGTTAATTTTCAATTTCGAGAAACTTAAATGCTGATGCATGTCGCAGAGATAAATACAATGAACAAACAGTTAATGTATCTAAGAAGATTGAAAAAATTTATATAACAATAATAAAAGAAGATTAATTGAATAAATTTATACCCATTATACCTATTATACCAATATCTAAAAACAGCCAAATCAACCTCTTGATGGTTATTGAATATTGCCCGCCTATTGGTATGTAAGCATATAAGCATATTATCTCACAATCGAGTTTCAATTCGCAACCTGCCTATATAGGGGATACACACAGTGTACAGTAAGTTATTTACACTCTTACCCTTACTTATGTCACCGGCGGAGCGTGCAATACTATAACATCTCCCGAGGAGTATGCTAAGTTGTACCCTTTATACAATGGTGATCAATTTATATTTATTCAAAAACAGTTTTATAATTATATAATCTAGACTATCTAACTAATCTAATGCTTATAATATCACCATTGCTGGCTTTCATTACCTTCATTTGATACTCAACATCCCTCTACTCAAAGTTCAATACCATCTTCTCCAGCCAGTACTATAATTACTACGTCTTACAACTTGACTTCCTTCATTTTCACCATTTTCCATTTGTAAAGCCGATTGAGAATTCTTATAATTGATATAACAACGTCTAATTCTTTCCATGGGATTGCTAGATGATAAAATTATATCAGCGACTACTTTGGATTTTGATAAGTTATTTCCAGCTCTAATAGCATATTCCGAATTCCTATAAATAGTTAGTTAAATAAATTAATCCCCTACCTACCCCTAATCTACTTACCATATCCATTCCGTTCCTGCTTCATATCTTCCATTTACCGCTGCCATTTTATAATATGCTGCTGCCAACTTATGACTCTTTGGTCCTCCAATACCTAATAAATAACATTCTGCTAATTTAATCATTGCTTCAGTGTCTCCACAAAGTACTGCAGATTCGTAACAAAGTTTTCCAAAAAACTTATTTTCTTCGCAACCCCATCCTCCACAGTAACTATTACCAAGTTCAAAAGTTGCAAATGCAAGATCATTTCTAGTAGATGGGGTATCTGCCGATTCATATGCTATAGCAGCAATATTTACTGCTTCTTTTATATATGCAAATGATAATTGTGGATTGATTTCACATCCCATGCCATTGCGTAAACAAATACCATATAATACTTGAGCTGAAACTATACCTTCACTTGCTAATTCTTTAATAACTGCACTACATTCTCCAATTCTTCCTTCTTCACTAAGATTTATAACATATCTTAATCTCTCTTCTTCGTTATGAAATGTTGGTGGAATAAATGATATACTGTATTCAGAATCAATTGGTGATCTAATTCGTTCTTGTTTAGCTTGTTTTTGTATTTCAATTGCATCTTGTAATTCGTTATCATTGAGAAGGATAATTTTACCTTCTTGAGTAAAGCAACCAACTGTTTCTTCAGGATAATATTCTCTGCATAAAATTCCTTGAAGATAATCTACTACTTCTTCGGCCCAGAAAAGTGGTTCTTTTTCCTTCTCAAGTAATTCTCGTAATTCTCGTTTCAAAGTATAATAGGTTTGGTTGGTGCACCAACGTTGTCTTAAATTTGTACCAAAATGAAAAGTTGAGATGGTCTTAATACACTTGTGAAGTAATTTGTTATGAGCTAACGTGGTGGAAAAGTTCCTACATTGAAGTTGTTTATCATTCGTAGATACAAAGAGGTTAATAACAAAACGAAGCCAATGATCCAAGAGAGTGAAAAGAGTTTTAATGATAAATGCATAAATAATACAAGAGCTTAATTGTTTAGAGAAAGAGACTTGAGTTGAAAGACGTTGAAGTTTACTGATTGATGTTTCTGGGAAACCTACTAAGAATTTCCATATCTCAGTAATAACTGGATTCTTTATAATTTTCGTAATTCCATAGGTAAAAACAACTAATGCCTTTTTAATAGTAGTAGTATAATTTGAAGCAATTTTTAATGCTTTTTTGATGATACTAATATATGCAAAAGCAAGTAAAATCTTTCTAATACGACTCATAGTTGAATAGTGGTAAGTGAATATTTAAAAGAATATTATAAAGTTCGTTAATAAACTGATAGTGAATAGGATGGAAAGTAAAATTATCAATCACTGACAAGGTAATAGTTGATTTAAACTGGTAAACACCTAAATAATAGTTGAAAGAATTAAGCAAACGAAGTAAAAGAAGAGAAAAGATTTAAGTAAAGATATTGCTACATATTTCCTTCTTAAAAGCTGTTGCTTTAAGTTATGCTAAGCCCCATAACCATATCCCATAATCTATTTGAAGATGCATTTTGGTATATTCCATGACTTTCCTTCTTAAAAGTTGTTGCTTTAAGTTATGCTAAGCCCCATGATACTTAACCATATCCCATAATCTATTTGAAGATGCATTTTGGTATATTCCATAACTTTTAAAGTACGGCAACTTCTTTATGGGTGTCTTTCTATAATATATTCCTCTAACTGAACTGAGAGAAGCTGATAGTTGAGTGGATTAATGATTTTATAAACATCCTATAATCAAGTTGTGATTCAGAGGTAGAAATTGGTAGTTATTACTCTTCGATTTATGAAGTAATTTATCCGATGATAACGTTGCGGGCTGCTGTAGCATGACATATGAGGTTAATGCATAAACTTTAAATTTTTCCGGATTAGCAACGAACTGCATCAAGTTAATCCGAAAGGTGGGGTTTCTTGTTGGTGGTAGATTTCAAGTGGATCAACCTTTACACTGATATAAGTATATAAGTTCATAAAAAATTATCTGATATCTGATATTTGTATAATATTAACATTTCTTCTACAAAGTTCAATGGTCTCTCAGAGCAGTGAGGACCTTCTCCTTACTATTACCGTATCATATCAATAAGAATCACTACCCAACATAATCCAGTTGAAGACAAATTAGTGAATTAATGAAGAAAGAAGGAGTATAGCGAGAATGGTTAAAAACGAACTTATAATCCAAAAATGATTAAACTAGCGATTAACTAGCTAATCATCGGTCAATGCGATCGTTAATCCGTCCGTTAAGGCGTAGATGCGATAGCTAAATCAAGAAAGAAGTAAATAGAAATGACGACTATATTTTCAAAAAACTATATATATATATATATATATTTATAAATTATAATATTTCAATCGATATATAATTAAGAATACTTTACTTTAATATAACAGATTTACTTATATATAAATTTTACCTAAATCTTCGCTTCCTCGATCAACTAAACATAAATCGTATTAGACCATCGTCCTTTACAAAGTAATATATCTTGAAAGAATTTTGAAATTTATTATTAGATTTTGCGTATAAATCAACAAATCACATTCTTTCAGCACATAATGTCAATAATCCGAAGCTTTCATGATAAACATTCCCATGAACTAACTGGGGAGGGAGATTCATTAGACCTTAATGATGTCGAGTAATCGGCTAATTTAGACGTTTTGGAAGACAAATTAATATCAAATCAAATTCCTTTCTTCTTTAGACAGGCCAATCAAGATTTAAAGTGATCGATAGTATAATCATCCACATTGTATTTATTACCACCATATGCACTACATAACTTACTGAATAATTAGTGACGTGTAAGAACTGTTTTTATTTACCAATAAAATTTATTTAAGATCTATACACCCCACCTTTAAATCTAGAACTAGGACTATTGAAATCATCATTCTCTTTTGTGAAATTGTTCTTTTGCATACAATGGTTTCCAAATATTTTGAATCTAAAGTTAAGAAGAACTCAATTCCTCCAACTAAACTTTCTAAGAATGTACATCTTAAATCCAAGGAGTTAATCTCTGTTATACCTGTGATTAAGGAATCTTCTTCAATTAAAATAGAAGATATTTACAGAAGTTCAACCCCAGTTACTGTAATAAAACTCCCTGATGAATTAGAAAATGCTTCAGAATCTTGCTCAAATTTAACCCCACTCAACAAATCTACTTCTTCTAAAAGAAAATTCACTGATGCTTTGGAAAATGACTCTGAATGTTCTTCTGGTAGTTCTTCAGCCAGTTCTGCACCTATCATCACTGCTATTAAAAGAGCAAGAGTTGACGTATCTCCATCTTCACCTCTACCTTCCTTTGATTCTGGTATATCAATAGCTGCAAAAGAAACACCAACAAACAAAGCTACCTTTCTAACCCCTTCAAACTACTCGCTCAAGCAAACTACTTTCAGGAATTTGAAATTTAATGATTTTAATGTATTTATTCTTGGTGAATTAATTGAAGTAACTTCAGTTAAACGTACTTCTGTTCACTTGGTTAAAATGATTTTCCGAGATGGTGTTGATATCTTTGTATGTCTCGTTTTTGGCGATTTAGCTGACAAGTGCCAAAATTTACCTACTAAAAAGTTTTGTCAAATTATTAACCCTTTATTAAATAAACATAAACATGGTCACCAGGATCCATTTAATAATAGCTTTTGTTTGAATATAGATAAGAAATCCCTAGGTAATATAATTGAGTCTAATGGAGAAGAAGATCTTAAATATTTTGATATTTCTTTTACATCAGTAGGTGAACTTCATAATAAGAAAGTTTATATCGTAGATTTAACTGGTATAGTTTTATGTGTAATATATCATAAACCTACTAATGTCAACAATATTACTGAAGTTATCTTTTCTGATAAGACAAATTATTATGTAAAACTTTTCTCATACTTACGAATTGATTTTCAAGCTGGTGATGTAGTTCGGATTAATAGTCTTTGTAATTTAAATAGTTCTGATTCTTTAGTTCTTAGATATCATGGATCTTATGAGTATTGTGTTAACCCTGATTTAAAAGAATGGTTCATGAATTACAATGTAAACGATTTGAAATCAGTAAAAATGATTATAAATCCTAAACCTATAAATTCATTAACCAGTTACTATAATTATATTCAAACGGCAAATTATTCAGCTAGGAAGCATCTATGTATTGTTACAGGAAACATAATAACCATTACAGATTTTCATTTATTCTTCCGCTGTACCTTTGTTGGATGCAAAAGAAAACTAAAAGAATATTCAAGAGGTAGTAATTGCACATTCTGTAATATTTCTTTGCAATCAAGAATGCCTGGTATTGTTGTAACATTTGTCTTTGCTGATAAAGGAAAGCAAATTCGACTTAGTGTTCTCAATGACCATGCTTTTGAAATATTTGAACTTGAACCTAACCAAGTAATGAATTCAGTTGGTTTGCAATCAAAATCGGTAGTATGGCCTTTATTAAGTCAAAAGCTCAGTGAATTAAGAGCGAAAACATTTAAATTTTATGTTAAAGCGTATAATGTCATTGATTATTAAAATGCTATAATTTATTACACTATATTTTCTTGTATATTGATTCTTTTGTTCCCTTTTAGTAAACTACTAATATTTAAATTCTAAAACAGCAATTATTTCCCATAACTTCAGTGAGAGTGTCTAGGAATTTGCCAGAATTTCTAAAGTCCGATCTCAGAGTTTGATCAGCAACAATATTAACAAATAGCGAATTAAAGTAAACAATCATATCGGAGCACAATATCAAGCAGATGAGATGAAATGAGATGGAGGTAGGCACCTCTTCTTATCAACAAGCATTTAGCATCTTCTATTAACAATAGTATATTTTAATTTAAGTTATAATAAGAGTAGGATTTATATTAAATTATTTATTATCTTAGATTAGATATTCTTTGTGTCTTTTAGCAGCACCAACTTACCATCACCGCCAACCTTTCGACCGAGTAGAAGCACACTCAACACTGAATGCATTGATTATAATCGTCTTGGCCAATGAAGTGAAGAGATGTCAAAAGTAGATACTCTCACTCCAAATGGAATTCCTAGTGTCAGTACAGTTCATATCATACCTAAACGACTTCGAGTACTTCTTAAAGCTTAAGGGAATAAGCGCAAATCAAGAAACTGTCAGAAAAGATGAAAGTAATTAGCTATTAGATTGTATATGAAGTGGATGACGAATTAGGGGTTCAATTGTTGTTTCAAAAGGTTATTGTTTTATGATTTGATTAAACGTCAAAGTTCATTATGTCTTTATATGTTTTATAAATATCAATAATTTATTATTTCTTTCTCTCCATGGATTTCTACCTAGAGAAAGGTAGCGAGTGCTTCACATTCCTTGCAAAGCAAGGAACAACGGGTCCGGGCAGAGCCCGGCCGCCGGAGGCACAAAGAGGGTATACAACCCTAAACCAGTATCTATTCCGCCGGTGTAGATTGTTTTAGTATGCATAAATATTATTAATTCAAAGGGGGGTAAGATTTAATTAATATTCAAGTTTATGGATTGTTTAAATAGGATTGAAATGACAAATATAATTTCTCTTCCTCCGGAATTATTAATTAAAATATTTGATTATGTTGGTAAAGATCATTTGACTTGTGGGCTGAGTCAAACATGTTCGAAATTACGTGAAGTTAGTATGGATAATCGATTATGGGCAGAGAGATGTTTAGAATTGTTGCCGATAATGAGTTTAACAGGAAGGGAGATTAAGAGGGTGGGGAGTTTCAGAGAATTTTATTTTGAAGAGAGGAGAGCTTCGATAGAAGTTAATAAATTGGTGGATAATATAGTATATGGAGAAGGTGGGGATGGGATGGAAAGGGGAAATGGTAGTAGTGGGAGTAGCGGGGTTAATGGTAAAAGTAATGGAGAAGATAATGATAATGACAACGATATGAATGCTGACAACACTAATGATAATGCTAATGATAATGCTAATGATAATACTAATGATAATACTAATGATAGTACTAATGATACTCATAACCAAAATCCTACTTACAAAATCATCTCACTTATAAATCAAATCTCCTCCCTTTCATACTTTGCTTTACCTTCTTTATATAAATTATATAATCAATCTAAAACAATTTCTCATGCTTATTATTCAAAAATTTGTATTAGGATAATTCTTCGTATCAAAGGATTGAATTTATTGATGGATATTGGTGAATATTTAGTTAATGAAGAAGGTGAGAATGAAAATAATTATAAACCTATTGATTTAGTTCTTGGAATGTATTGGCTAAGATATGGAGAGATAAATCTCTCTGGAATGAAGTTACTTTATGATGATGTGATGTTAAATGATATTATTGAATCTGTAAAGAGCAACAGAAAATCAGTTAGTATGAAAGATACTTTAAAAGAGTTGAATAATCAATTAAGAGAGATATCTGAGGCAGATTCAAGTTTAAATATTTTCTTTTCATATAATCAATCTGATGGTTCAATCACTGTTCCATGTCTTCCATGTGCAATTTATTCTCATATAACAGAAAGATTAGGATTCAATCCATCAATATTAATCGTGCCTTATTGGTCATTTGTTATTTATGAAGATGAAGAGAGTAATAAAAGTCATACAAGTCACCCCCACACCAATCTTATCAGCCATACAGGCAATACCAGCAACCTCATCAGCAATACAAACAATACTCTCCATACAACAAACTCTCTCCATCATTCCAGATATCATCCAAACAACTCAACACGCAACTTCTTAGCAGTAGATATAACCCACCAATATAGAATCCGTCATATTAATGAAATCCCCTATCTATCTCAATTATTATTAACAAATCCATATCCAAGTATAAAAGAAATCTTCAAGAATTTCATTAAATGTTTCTATTTCAACTTCATTAGCGAATCTTCTGAAAATAATGATGATTTAGGAGTAAAATTACAATGGATTCTTTTTACAAATATCTTTAATAATTTCCATAAAATGCCATCTGCTGATATAAAAGATGCTTTATTTAAAAACCTAATCTTTGATTCATTAATAATACAAAAATATTATGAACGAAAAATCAACCAATCACCCTCAAATCTCTCATCATCCATCTCTAACATCCCCAATATCCTTTCTGATTTCTTATCTGAATCAGAAGCTCAGATCCACCATCGTCAACAACCTGATATAATTAAATTCCATATTGGAGATCTTGTTCACCGTATAACCGATTCTGAACCTCTAATAATAGTAGAATGGTATAAAGAACATCCAAAATACCCCGACTCCGAACCATACTACCGAGTAATAACCCAGCGAGGGAGAAAACACTTCATACCACAAAATCGGTTAGAAAAAATCACTGATGATAATATCTCTCACACCCTTTTCACCACTCGAACCTTTTTTGGTGAATATTTCTTAGATCAAACTAGAACCCAACTTACATGGGCACATCAATACTCATACCCAAATAAATAACCCCGCTAACTCCCTCCTCCTCCTATCTCTGCCTCCGGCGGCCGGGCTCTGCCCGGACCCGTTGTTCCGAGCTACACCCGGAAATTAAGACGGCACAAAGTTCATGCGTTGTAAGCTTCACTTAGCAGATAATGTTCATCCATTGAGAACTATGTAGTAACCTTTCTCTAACAGTTCGTAAAGTCTTATTGAATGATTGTTTGCGATTGAGGCACATTATTAAGCAAGATTGAAGTAACTATTAGGACTTATTAAATAACTATACTATAATTACAAGGAATATAAGATTCGTACCTATTAGAAATTAATATCAAAATAAATACAATATAAAACCTGGCAAGCTTCTTTCTAATAGAGGAGTTGAAAAGTTTATTTTCCTAATTGGGGGCTAGAGAGTTTAAATGTGAAAGATAGGATAAGAGAAGAGAAATGATAAAATAAGATCATCATCATCAAACATCCTTAGATTCGTTACTATGCCTCTAGCCACTAAGGTGGAGAACTGCTGAAGGCGGAAAAGAATATAGCTTACTAAGATGGGGAGTTTCGGTGAAGTTTCGCAAATAATTTTGATAAGATATTCAGTTAATTCTTGGAATGAAATTCGACTCTCAGTAGCATAATTATTGCCAATAGTTGCTAGTAGAGTTAATCAAGAACATTTTCAAAAGCATTGTTAATGGTGATGATACCAAGGGGATTAATGCAATATAATTCAATGTCCTCTGGTATGAAAAAAAGAAGAATCTTGACGTGGTTATAGTTAATGGTATCAATCAGTGACTTTCCAGTAGCTGAAGAGGAGAGGTGGTACCACCTTCCAACTTCACGAAGGTCGCTTTCCCGTAGCGGGGTTATTAAGCAATTGTCTGCTACTAATTGAAACTGACCACTTTCTATCTAAAACTATAGATAATTTAGTATATGGAAACTTTTGCTCTTCTCCTTGTTGTTTATTTATACGGTTCTTGCACTTCCGAGCGTAGCTCAGAACAACGGGTCCGGGCAGAGCCCGGCCGCCGGAGGCATAGAGGGGGAGGAGGAGGAGGAGGAGGAGGAGGTCATTAATGCATTAATATATATATCTAAGTCTATTTCATTTTGGTTTTATTTACTTTTGTAGCAAATCTAAGGGAAGAAAGCGATTCATTGACATGAGTTTCTAATGGTGATACATTTACAAACATTAGAGTTTTTGAATTACCACTGAGAGAGTATTGGAGAAGATAAGTTAGTTTACAATTTCTGTATGGAATGTGAGACTTATCTTCATCTCCTAATGCACATATAACGTCTCCTAAATAACTTAAACTTTTGTTAATGTTTTGGGTTTCTTTTAATCTTATCCCAGTTGTTTGTGAATTTGTTAATCTTTCCGATCCTGCTAAATCTATTAGATTTAATGTTCCTTCACAGGTTTTTCCGGTGACTGAATTATGTCCTTTTAATCGCATGATGAATATACTGTGGGAACGAGAAGATCGTTCATTGGCAGCAGTTGCCGCTACTGTTCTACTGTTGGCTGCTCTTTTGATTAGTGAATATACTGTACTGGGAGAATCAAGTTCAACGGTGGTGATGTTTGTAATGGTGGTTTTTTGTAGCTTGGTATCATGGCGAATTTCTAACTTGTCTGTTGATTGATGGTTGGTTGTTAATAAATCAATCATAGTTTCATTATATATTTCTAAAAATTCTCCAGTTAATTCGTAATTCCATCCTTTTTCTTTAAGAGAAGCAGATGTTTCGAATATCTTGTTAACTGCATTGGGGATAATGGAGGACATGGTGTAAGTTTTACCAGAACCAGTTTGTCCGTATGCAAAGATACAAACGTTATAACCGTCTAAGGAGGACTGTACAAGGTCCGAGGTTTCTTGGAATATATCTTCGTTAGATGATAATGGAGTGAATACTTTATCAAAGGAGAATTGATGAACTTTTGACGAATCGGATATAAATAATTGTTGACATTCAAGATCCTGATCTGGGAATGAAAGTTGAGCAGGTGACGATGGTTCCGAGGGAATTAGTGGTCGAATTCTACAAAATACTCGAATATTCCCTTTAAGTTCTAACACTTGATTATGAAGTTTACGGCGAATCATTTCTTCTTTTAAAAGTTTTTGATAGATTGTTTCTCGTTGTTCTTCAGATGATGCAAGTTGGAGTTGAAGTTGTTGGATGGTTAGTTGTTGAGTTTGTTCGATTGATTGATGGTTGGTGGTAGATTCTGTTAGTTGTGAAAGAGTATTTTGAAGGGAGGTGATTTGGTTGGAAGATGATTCTTTTAAATGGGTCAATGATATTTGAAGGGTATCGATTTGGTTGTTTTGCTTTTCAAGAGTATTTTCATAAGATTTCACTTGAGATTGTAAACTTTCAATTTGATTGATGAGTTGAATTCGCTCTTGATTATAGTTGGATTGCTCTTGTTGATATTTGTCTTGTAATGATTTGATCATTTCTTCACGTTCCTGTTGTAAATTATCCTTCTCTTGTTGGTATTTCTCTTCAAATGATTTAATCATTTCCATTCTTTCTCCTTGGAGCTTAGTTCTTTCTTGTTCAGAGTTATAAACTAGTTGTTGATATTCCTTTTCATATTGATGCTTTATATTGTCTAATTTATGAAGATTTATCTGTTCTGTCGATGACATTTCCAATTGATGCTTTTCTTTAATAAGAGTAATATCTGATTCATATTTGGATTGCATTTGTTGAACAATTTCATCATACCTTGATCTTTCCCTTTCCATGTCTAAAGCAAGATTTGAACGAAATTCATTCTCTCGTTCAATTACTTTATCATTGAATGTATTCATTTGATTTCTAAACAAAGTTTCTAATTCCGATTTATCATTTATAAGTTTTTCTCTTTCCGCTGTGAGTTGTTTAACTTGATCAGAAAGTTTTTCCTTTTCAAAATTATCATTAGCTTGATCAGTTTTAAGTTTACCAATTTCAGTATTCAATCTATGAACTTGTAATTGAAGGTCATTCTCGGGGGGAGTTTGAGGTGTTGTTTCTTTATTTATTTCAATAATACTTCTTGGCATAGAACGGGTGGCTCTATGAGGAATATTAGATCGTAGAGAAGGTGGTTGAGAAGGTCTTAAGTTGATGTTATTGATGTTACTATTCTGTCTATTGAAAGGAGTACTAATTTGAGGATTAGATTGATAGTTGCTAGATTGTGAAGTAGGTTGAGTATTAAATTGAGTATTGAATTGAGAAGTTGATTGTGAGCTTGAGGTTACTTGAGTATTCAATTGTGAATTAACCAACACTGGTCTATTACCAACAACCGTCTTTAATGATTTATGAATTGCCTGTACTTTTGTTGGAGGAGGAAGACCAGACCTTGGACCAATATTTTCTTTATTAAAAGTTTCATTTTGTATTTCTGAATGATGATTTTGATTCATTATAGTTAATTTACAAAAGTACAAGTTGTTGGTATATAAATAAACAATAGTGTTGATGGTGGACGGTTAAACGTTAACGATTCTCGATATGCATTTGTTTGTTTACTTTGTTGTTCGTTGTTGCCATTTCGGGATTATAGTGAAGGAATATTCATAGAAGCTTAAACGGGAAACTGTTTCGGTAGATCATGCAAATGGAGGGTGATAAGCGGGAGAAGTTATAGAGAGGAGGTGGGTAATACTGGAGAGAGATTGAAGTAGTGGTATATTTATTTAGAAAATATATATTAATATAGGTAATTAAACAATAATCTATTAAAATTTTATCTATTTCTCCTCTTCCCAATCAATATAGTAGTAGTAGTAGTATCTCCTTCACACCACCCGCACCCCTCCCAGCCTAGCCCTGCCCAGGTCGCCCCTGCAGAATTCAACCCTAACATCGAATTTTTTAATTTTTCAGTGTCGATCATTCCAACCCTTCAGATCAATTCTTCATAGTAGATTAATTCTGTAACTAGCAAGTTATTTTTATTTATTTTTTTATTTATTTCATTCTATTCATATAAAAATGGTTAAAGGAGTTGAAACTTCCAAACCTAAGGGAAGTATAAGGATTAAAAGTAACAAGAAGGAACTTAAAAGGAAGAGAGAAGAGATTGAAATTGAAGAAGAAGAGGCAAGTGATAAAGATATTAATAAAGAGAGTAATGGTAGTGATAGTGATAGTGAAAGCGATGACAATCTCAGTTCTAATGACTTAATTGAAAATGAAAGTAGTGATGATCTAAATGATGAATTCAGTGAAGCAGATGAATTTGAAGATTCCGATCTGGATGAAGATGATTCATTTGATGTAGAAGAAGAAGAAGGTGATGGTTCCAAACCAACGCGAACTCCTACCATTCCTAAACATGAAAAGCAAAAAGAAGCATTTGCCAAAGCTATGTCAGCGATCCTTCAATCAAAAGTAAAAGCACATGATAGAGAAAACCCAATTCTTGTCAGATCCAAAAAGACTGCCAAAGACATTGAAACTTCCCGTTTAGATGCCAAAGCACGCAGAGAACTTCAAGCCGATAAAAAGCAACTTCAAGACAAAGATCGAGTTAAAAACCCACTTGAAATTCGACCAGATGATGAATTTACAACAGCACAACAAGTTCTTGAAAACGAGAAGAAACTACGTAAAATAGCTCAAAAAGGTGTTGTAAGACTCTTCAATGCAATCCTCACATCACAAACCGTAGTCAATACAACAGCCTCCGAGTCCTCCAACAAAGTAATTGGTCTCACTAAAAAAGAAGAGCAAATGACCGAAATGTCCAAAGATACTTTTCTTGATCTCATCAGATCCGGTGCTAAAGAATAAATGCATTCCTAT
>JAJMID010000137.1:0-36822 GCA_030583405.1 Sugiyamaella americana
AATGATTCAGATGAGGTTGAGTAGGTGGGAGAAGCAGTACGGGTGGGGTGGGTGGGATAATTGGCAGTATGCACCTAAAGTACATTTAAGGCACAAGGCACAGTTTGAAAGAATGCATTTCATGTACGAATAAATTAAAATGGAGAGGTTGAATGGTAAGAGATTAAGGTTAAAGTAGAAAAGGTTTTCAGGAGAATTGCATTATAATAAACTATTATATATTATTAATAGTGAATTAATGTAAATATATACGTTATAGATACGATAGGAGTTGGGAGCAGTTGGGAGGAGCAGGGAGGAGGAGTTGGGAGGAGGAAGATGTAAATAGATGAGCATTCATTGGGAGGATAGGACTAACGTACATTAGTTAGGTACCGTAAGATGGGAGATATGTACATGACCAAAAAAGGAGAGGACTATAGGAGAAGCTTTTAGTAGAGTGGGTGGAGAAGTAGAGTAGAGTAGAGTGGGTGTAGAAGAGTAGCTAGAACAGGATATGGCGGCGAGTGAATAATATAACGTAGTAGGTATACGATGATACGGATGGAATGGAATAGGATTGATATACTATGTAGTATGATGTATAAAATCGCCTTTGATTGATTGATATCTAACACTACCATAGGTGCTACAGTAGTAACCAATTTCAACCGCCTTTAATAATAACGTACTTATATAATTAAGCTTTTAGTTAAGTTATAGAGTAGTTATAGATAGGATAGTGAATCCATCACCAATAGATTTGTGATTTAAAGTTAAGATTAATGTATTTGGTGGGATAAGGTAAAGTCCCATTTGTATCGGATAATTAGATTGGTTGAATGGCGACATTCCGAGCGCAGCGAGGAACAGCGGGTCCAGGCAGAGCCCGGCCGCCGGAGGCAAAGAGGGGAGGGGAGAGGGGGGAAGGTAATGAGTTGTAGTATATAATGTTAGTTTCTAGACCGCCTTGAACAGGGTCTGAAGTTTAAATAAGGGGCAAGATGAGATATAATATGGTTGATTAATGAATAGATTTAGTGAAAAAGTTACAGTGTATGATTGAACTCAATTTATATGATTTGAGTTGAAGAGATAATATTATTGACGCCCAAGATGGTAACTCTTGAATTTTGAGTTAACTTAGATTTTTGAATAATGTATGTAGTTAGTTATTTGATACTTCGATATTAATAATGACAGTATTAATTAATGAAGTTGTTTGCTTTCATGTTTGATTGAACGCCTAGTGAAAGATAGTGAGAAAACTAATTATAAGCATAATATGGTGGTAGTAGATCGTGATATTTAATTCAATTAGATGAAAGTGGGTCTTACGTTGTACCATTCTATTTGAATGATTAAAGTTAAAATGAGATTTAGAATAGAACAAAGGATTTCACAAAGTATATTATAGTAATAGTATTTACAATCGTGAGCTTAACAAAGGAGTTTTAAAATTAGGTATGGATTATTACGGTATTATTCCATTCTGTAGCCAGTTAAGGGAGTGGGAAAAGATCATTGATTATGAAATATATCATTGGATATATGATTGAAATTCTGGTGAATATGAAAAGTATTTACTTCTAGCAGCAGAGTTGTAATGAAAGTTAATTAATTGCTCACCTAAAAAACTCACCTAACTAAGGATTTTCAGCTCCTATACACTCATTGGATCATTGTATCCAATATGGTATCTTAGAATGTATCATCATATATAATCGTACACATATATATATATATATATATATACTACAATTCATTCTCTCTATTTCACTCTTCCCACTATCGTATACTTATATATAATCCTAACTACTTACTCCATCCTCATGTAAGGGTCTGGCTTATCTTAAGATCTACTGACATAATTACCTCATGTAGTAATACCGTTGGACAATTTTTGCATTACGTGAGATTAGATAACAAGCATAAATGATTATGAATTGAGGTTGAAATCTCTTCAAATCGTATACACGATAAACATGGATTCAGATATTTATTTCACTCTTGATAGACCTCATGTTACTATTGTAGATAATGGTGTATTTACAAACTTATTAAACTCTAAATTTAAACAAGTTGAAGAGACAATTGAACCGAAAGTTAAAAAGAGGAAAATTATTGCTGAAGTTAAGGTGGAGAATGAGGATAAGAATGGAATTTATTTATTTGAACGGTCATTAGAACTCGGGGTATTGCTTCCATTTGATAATGATAATATAGATGTCTTTAATTTAATTAATTCAACCTTTGAATTGGAATGTCCTGTTAACATTATTCGTATGGAAGAAGATCCAACAAGATTTATGGTTAATGTAGAAGATAGTATTTTAAAAGTGCAAAATGATAGTGAAGAAATGATTCCAAAGAATAATAAAAAGAAGAGGGGAAAGGTAAAACCGTCTACTTCATCTAGGCAATTCTCTTTTCTTTTACAGTTACAAATAATTAAATCCCCTTCTATGATCTCTGATGAAATTTCTATTCTTAAACAAATTATTACATCAGCAAAGAGTTTAAAAGCATCATCAATATTTAAAGTAGTTGAACCACCAAAGCTGATTCTTCAAGTTGAAGAGATTGATAAAATTTCAAAAGAAATCTCTTTTAAAGGGAGAATCAAATATTCATTAAGTATTTACGATTCTGCTGATTATTTATATCCACCAACGGTTCAGTCAACAGCAATGAGATTATTATTTTCATATTTATTAAAGAATGATAGCTATTTAGAAAATCCAAGATTCTTACTACCATCAGTAGATGCTCCCTTATTTTACAATATTATAACTTCACAAGTTGGAAAGCATGAGCCAGTCGAGATGAAACCAAAAGGACTTGAATCTTCTCTATTAAAGTATCAAAAAGAGACTGTTCAATGGTGCCTTCGTAAAGAAGGTAAAGATATAATTAATGATAATGGTGAAATAAAAGTTATTGATCTTGATGGTGAAGTTCGTGATTACATTGTATCTCCGCCACCAGGATGGTCTAAATTAGTATTACCAAATGGGAGTAGAAATGAAAATCAAGATTTATGGGTAAATCCATACCTTGGTTGTGTATGTACTGAACAAGTATTAAGAGATACAATAACAACCCAAATATCATCTTTAGATCAATATTGTGGTAAAGGTTTACTCGCTGAGGAGATGGGTTTAGGAAAGACTGTTGAAATGATAGCATTATTAATTTTAAATAAACGACAAGATTTATATGACGAGGAAGTGATTAAAGAGGAGATGGAAGAAGATACTATAGAGGATATTATAGAAGATATTAAGGAGGAGGTTAAGAAAGATATTAAGGAGGAGGTTAAGGAAGAGATTAAGGAAGAGATTAAGGAAGAGATTGAAGAACCGGTCAATGAACTAATCAACCCTAATGACCAACTAATTACAAATGAAGATAAAAATCTTGTATATGACTACTTCCTCGGCCGTACTGTTAAGAAAGCTAAAACTACTCTTGTAATAACTCCAGGTTCAATTAAAACCCAATGGGTTGAAGAATTAGCTAAACACGCCCCTTCTCTTAAAGTGTGCATTTATAAAGGTAAAAAGGGTTCTAAACGTAGTGGAATGAATACTGAAGCACCTACTGCTGATGAATTAAGAAAATATGATGTTGTTGTAACCACCTATAGAGTTATTGCTAGTGAAATGCATTTTGCCTTTTATAATCGTAAAAATGAGAAAGATTTCCAATCTCCTTTAGTACAAATACAATTTTGGAGAGTAATTCTTGATGAAGTTCAAATGGTTAATAGTGGAGTTAGTCAAGCAGCAAAAGTAGCTAGAATTATCCCAAGAGTTCATGCTTGGGGAGTAACTGGTACACCAGTTAAAAAAGATATGACCGATTTACAAGGCATATTAATATTTTTAAGAATTGAACCATTTGCTGGCTGGAATAAATTATGGTGCCAATTGTTAGCATCTCCTAATGATTTTGAAGGATTATTTAGTAAATTATCTATTCGTCATACGACTTCAATGTTGGAAGATGATTTAATGATCCCCCCACAAAGAAGAGTATTATTTTCTATTCCATTTACTCCAATTGAAGAAAATAATTATCAGCATCTTTATAGAGATATGTTAAAGGATTGTAATGTTGATGAACAAGGTAAATTTAATGATAAAGTTGATTTAAATAAACTAAGTAATTGGTTAATAAGACTTCGGCAAGCTTGTTGTCATGCTAGAATTGGTATGGGAAATAGAAAGGCACTTGGTGGGGGTCCATTAAGAACTATTGATGATGTACTTGATGCAATGTATGAACAAGCAACTACATCGTTACTTTCTGATCAAAGGAGGTACTTTACGTTGTTTTTAGAGAGAGGGCAGTTATTAGAAAAGGAATTTGAAGCAGAGAAAGCATTAGAATTATGGAATGAAGCAATGGAGGGGGTGTTACCGATAGTTGATGAATTGCGCAAAGAAGAGAAGGAGGCATTGAAGTTGAGAGAAGAAAGAGAGAAAGAAAGACAATTGTTAAGACAACAAAGTAGATTAGCACGTCAAAAGGAACGATTGAAATTATTAGATACTATTGATAGAGAACAAACAGTTACATCTACTCCATTTTCAGAAAGTGACGATGATGAAGAAGATGATGAAGAGGAATTTATTGATGATAGTGATATTAAATTAAGAAGATTACGACTTCGTTCTTGGATTGAACTACTTCATCGTTGTTACTTCTTTATTGCATCCGGTAATTTTCAAATGTATCATACTCCTGGTGATGATGGTTCTAATGATGATAAAAGAGAATTAACAGAAGAAGAGAAGAAGTTTCAAACTCTTGAAAAGAAATATTATGATTTAGCTGAATTATTAAGAAGAGAATTATTAGTTGAACCTATACAAAAGGTTAAAATTCTTACCGAGAAATTACAATCTCGAGTAATTTTACAGCATTTTGTTACGTTAGATGATGCAACTATTGATAGTAAAAAAGTTGCAGTTGGTATTGAATCAAGAGAATTATTATCGTCAGTTAATGATCTTGGTGTAAGGTTAAATCAACAATCAGATTTAATTGATGATTGGAGAGAGGAACTTATTAAACTTTTAACTAAAGATTTACTTGATAGAGATGCAGATCCAGATGGTGAAGAATATGGGGAATCTTTAGATGCTCAAGAATATGCATTTTCTTATCTTGAAGTTTTACAGCAAGTTTTATCCGATCGAACTGAAGCAATTACTGGGACTCCAGATCCAACTATTATGGAGAAGGTAACTATTTTAGAAGGAGTGAAATCAGAATTTCAAGAAAAGCTTGAAAAGCAACGTAATAATAACAAACCTATTCAACCTATAGAAGGAATAGATAATATGGAATTATCAATAGCAGGATATTTATCAGAATCCAAAAATTCTCAATCATCTTTAGTAGGACAAAGAGGATCAATTGAGATACTAATGTTAAGAAATATTCGATCAAAATTACAAAAGATTTTTATTGAACAAAAGAAGGAATTAAAGAATTTAGTAAAAGAGGTTTCATTTTTTAGTGATCTTTACAATGCTAGAGTTGAATATTATAGGCAATTACAAGAAATTTCTGATAATGTTGCGGCAATCGAAGTTAAACAGGAGAAGGATATTAAAAGACAATTAAAGAAGAGAGAGAAAGAAGGCATTGCACTGAAAAGAGTAATAAATCAACAAGTAGGTAGACAAAGATATCTTGCAACTCTTAGATCAATGAAAGAAGTTATACAAACTAAAGAATCCAAACCATCAGATGATGATTTCGATAAATTATGTGTTATATGCCAAAGTACATTTTACATTGGATCATTAACAATATGTGGCCATCAATTTTGTAGAGAATGTTTACAAGAATGGTGGAAAACTCATCAAACATGTCCAGTTTGTAAAAGAAAATTAGGGCCCGATGAGGTATATAACTTTAGTTATAGACAACAAGATGTTGAGATGACGAATGTTACAGAAGAAGAATCGGATGAAGGAGCATCGAGCTTAACAAATGGAATTTATTCATTAGCAGCTAAGAAGAGTATATCACAGATTAAATCAATGCCATTATCAAATAATTATGGTAGTAAAATTGATTTTATAGTACAGCATCTTCTATGGTTAAGACATTCAGATAAAACAACACAAGTAGTTATCTTCTCGCAATGGTCAGAAATGTTAGAGTTATTAAAATTAGCATTAGAAGATCATTATATACAATATGCATCAGTTAACTCAAGAATGGACGAATTTAAGAAGAATCCAGAAATCGCATGCTTTTTATTACATGCAAAAGCAGAATCGTAAGTTTACCTCTCCATATTCCATAGTATGATGATAATACTAACATAAATAGAGCAGGATTGACGCTTGTAAATGCTACGCATGTTTACCTTTGCGAACCATTAGTTAATACAGCATTAGAAGTACAAGCAATTTCAAGAATCCATAGAATAGGACAAACCAAACGTACAACAGTATGGCTATTTACAATCTTTGGTACTGTTGAAGAATCCATTTTCAAATTAAGCACCGATAAACGAGTTGATTATCTTATTAAAGCAAATAGAATAAGTAACCAACGAACAGGAGTTATATCGGAAGAGGTTTTAGAAACGTCCAATTCACATGAATTAGCACAATCGTTAGGAAAAATGGTTGATAAAAGTTCAGGAGGAGAAATTGTAGGACAAGATGATATATTAAAAGTATTATTTCATGAAGAAACATAGATAATGTATTATATATATATATATATATATATAAATCTATGAATCAACACTTAAAGCTCGGAACAACGGGTCCGGGCAGAACCCGGCCGCCGGAGGCAAACGAAGGGGATATAAATAAATACGAAATAGTAGGGATTCGTTTTTAACCAATAGCATAGTACATTCCATCGTCAACTTCAGTCACCCGAGCAGCACTAACTAAGCCTTCAATAGCATTCGAAACATCAAATTCTTCAGATCCAGGAATTTCTTCCATAATTCGAGAAATAGTGAAGTAATCAGCTGATCCACTAGCATGTAATAAATCAAGAATACGATCTCTTAGAGATTTACTATTATCACCCGAATCAACAAATAAACTTTCTTCTTCAGGCTTTGATTTAATAGATGAATTGGAATTAGTGAAGAATAAATGTTGCTCTAAAGCTTCCAGTTGATGATAGATAACTTCATTAAAATCAATAATAGGGCGGACTTGATGAGCAGTAACCGATCTTGAATTATTATAAACTTTAATAGAACCGATAACTGAAACATAACTACCGACAGCTACGATATCAGAACCACTTTGTCCATCATCCATTTCAACATCTTGAGATAATTGATTAGAATTATCATTCCATTTACGAACCTCATAAATACCAGTGCCATCTTCAATTTTATAAATAATATAAGTAGATTTATCAATAACTTCAGCTATTTTGCCTACAAGTTTAACCTTTTCAACATGATTACCATCAATAACTGATCCACTCTCAGGTTGGGGTTCACTGGCTCCTTTTAATTGCTTAATAGTAACTGATCTGATATTTTGTTTCTGTTCTTTACGAGGAGTGGAATTTTGGCCACCACTATTGTTGTGGAAAAACCCTGATTGTGATTGAGAATGACCTAAATAGTTAGCATGATAATATTGAAGTGTGTATCATTGACTTATAATTACTTACTATCCATTTTGAATTGTGTTAATTGATTATATATATAATAAGTTAACGCGTGAAATGAAAACTCAAGAATACGCGAAGTATAAAGTGCATGCAATTACAACGCGCGGCTAGTCGCGTTCCTTTTTGCCTCCGGCGGCTGGGCTCCGCCCAGACCCGCTGTTCCGAGCTTCCCTCTGAATTAATCTATCACTCCAGGGTTGAGTTATTTTTATCCAACTTTCTCACAACTTAACCTCTGATATTAAATGCTCTCGCGCTACTGCGCTGGTCAATATTTTGACGGCGCACCTATTGAACAATATATAATCTCGTTCCCTATACGCTCTTGAACTTGCTTCCCGTGTTTGCTTCTTCTGCCAATGATACCTGATCTTACCAATTCCGCTCCACTTCACAACCTACTAACTGGTGTAACAAAGTAGAAGCGAAAAGTTCCACTAGAAGGACTGTTCTGGTCATTATGCAAGTCGCTGAACCCACCAGAGACATCTTAAACTTAGTTACAACACATAAGATTGTTAGAAAAGGAGGAGTTTCTATGTATTAATAGCAGTGATTATATTGTAAATAAATATGATAATATAGAAACACAAAAAAGGCAAAGGTGCGTGTTTCTGACGCTCTAACCGGAACTGTTGTTCCGAGCGTAGCTCAGATTATGTACTTATATAATTAAATGAAGTAAGTATTTTCTCCTTATAGTTTACTAATACCGATTGCCAGAGGCAACCAGGTTTCTCATAGACGACCCAGATAATAATAATAAATATACAAGTAGAATAAATATAGAGTAGAATAAAGTAAAATAGTAATACAATAATGTTAATAAAAAGTTTTTTGACGATGCTATTTTAATAATTAATTAGATCGGAATGTACTCAATCTAATTAATCAGTGTTTATTTCTCTTCTTTCTGCTACTTTTCTAAGTTAATCCTTCTTCTCCGGGTGTTTGTTCAAAGCATTGGAGCACATTTTAGAAACCATCATAGCGTGAAGTACCATTTGAAATTGTGGATTTGGGTTGATTGAAGCAACAGACCAAACATCAAAGATCATTTGAGTATTGGATGGTGGAGTGAATGTGTGAAGTTAAATCAAGATCTTTTGGAAATTCACCAAAATAGCGGTGAATGGCTACTGAAACTAATGGTGGACCAATAACTGCATGTTGAATAGAAGTGAATGATCCAAGGGAGGATTTTAATCAAAAAAACTAACCATGATGGATTATTAGTGCTATTCTATAAAGTTAGCTTCTTCAAATCTTCCTCCTAAACAGATATTTGATAACTACCTAATAATATTCTTTCACAATAGTGTGTAATTGTAATAAAGCTCCACTTTATAAATTAATGAAGGGTAATTTGATCGTTTAGCAATAGTATTTGTTCAACCTAATAGTAAAAGCTTGTAATTCTCTAAGCCCTGATATTTTAAATGAGGAAGAGAAAGAAAGAGGAAAGGAAAGGAATGAAAGGAATGGAAAGGAATGGAATGGAATGGGAAAGTGGTTCCTTTTATAATAAAGAACCAGGTTAATAAATGGAATGTTTTGTTAATATTGCCATAATAATTACTATTTTTTCACATAATTTATTTTGCCGTTGGTGCATAACAATTAGTCGAAGAACTTGCAATGCACATTGCCCATAATTTTGAATTACAATTGCTGCTCATGAATAGGAATGTAAAGAGATATACATGTAATTAGATAGTAAATGTAAAATCAATTAGCTATATATTAATATATAAATATGTAAAGTTATGAATTGTATACAATCTGTTACTTTTAATGTCTCTTCACTCACTTTCTACTATTCTACACTAGGAAGTTTCAGGGGGAAGCCACTTTAATAGCCGGTCTTCAATATTAACGCTTCTTCTCTTATCTTTTGAAATGCGAGGATAAAATCTAATCCAATTATATACAATATTTAACCTGAGTTAATTTGAGCATTATTTTAACTATTTACTTCCTCACTCCACTTCTGAACCCTCTTATTTTGAATCCAGATACATATAATAACAATTCCAATCATCACCATAAGAGAGGGAGCTTGCACTCTACGCCACATGTCCATAATTTACATTCACCAGAGTGACAAAGGGAGGTAACTATAAATTATTTAATATGAATAATGAAAATCTAAATAAATGAAAAATAAAGGACTCAAAATGTAAAATATCCTATTGTCAATGTAATTAATATGTACCAATGGATAAAATGGTGTACCCGCTGGCCCCCCCTGAAATTCCTATTGCGGTATAGCTACAGTCGGACACTACTCTAACAGATTATAAATTTACTTACTTTATCATGCAATTAATGGTATTATTTTATCTTTATTATCTATTCTTCTATTTATTACATTTCTATTCATAAGCACCTACTGTTGTAGTCAAAACCGCCGGCATGATGCATTGCAACCGACTTCGAGTTATTATTATGGGGACTCGCATAACATTACTTCATAACTGATGATGAAAATACTAATGATTATGAGAGTAATAACAAAAAATTCCCTTTATTAATCTGGTTTTATTATTATAAAAAGGGACGAATTTCTCTTTCCTTCCCTTCTCTTTCCTCTTCTCCTGCAGAACTTGCAAAGTTTATTAAAAGAATGAAGATAGAATTTCCAGTTATTAATTTTATACAGTGTATTAAACAGGATATTATCAGGTAAGTTCTCTTTTCAACATTTTGAGAAAAGATTTAAGAAACTAACTCCGTAGAAGAACAATTATTAATCATGGCCAATTTTTGAAATAGATCTTCAATTGAATCAGTTTTCATTACAAGTCATACTTTCATCCAGCATATTATTATTAGTGCAACATTAACTTCAACCGTTATTTATCATTATTTTTAAATAATTCCAAACTATCTTTTCCTTCTGATTCCCCCGATTCATTATTCGCACAATCTAATACCAACTCCCCATTGAATCATCCACAATGGAATCTAGCTTCATCTATCCATTAGATGAAACTGAATAATATTAGCTCTTCTTTATTGTTTCCAATTGAATCTAAAATGTACTCTAATCCTTTTAGTGGTAACTTTAGAAGGTGAATTAGCTGGAAAGAAAAGCAAGAGAAAGAAAAGAAGAAATCAGAAATCTAAAGAACCAAAAATTCACTGATTAGATTGAGCACATTCCGATCTAATAAATTATTAAATGACACCATCAAAAAACATTTTATAAACATTATTGTACTCACTTTATTTATTTTAATTGTATATTCTATTTCTCATTAACTCGATCATCGCTGAGATATTTTACTGCCTCTGGCAGTAAAACTCTAAGACATATATAGCTCGCTTAGTAAATGTTAATTCTAGCTATAGTTAATTATAATTTTTCTTCTATAGTACAAGGGAAGAAGATAATGTAAATGATGAAAATAAATAGCTCGTGAATAGCATCCTTGATAGTATTTACTCGGGATAAGGATGTGAATAATGGTTATAAGCGTAAGTGTTACAGTTGAATTGAAGAAGTAAAGAATCAGCTGATTCCTCTGTTAAACCTGTTAAAAATAAGCTTATCATGTAAAGAATTGATTCAGCTTTTGATTAATAGTTATATTAACATGACATTAGTTCTTTAAAACTTTAAAAGAGTTTAAAAGTTAAAGTGAAAAACGCAGGCGAAGAATGTGCAATATTAAAGTGTTAATTAATTGGCACGAAGAATATAAGAACATGGAAATCACTTCTCAAACTGAATTATAATTTGATCCAGATATCGAGATATCTCCAGGTTTAACGTGCAATATCAGTTCTCAAGCTTAGTAATCATATATCTATATCTATAATTAATATATTAAATTTCTTATATGCATATTTATCTATTTACATTTTAACTATCTCTTATCTACTTTATACTCTTCATTGTTAACCCTTCTATTGATGCAATTGATGATTTAAATACCTCTAATGATTTCTTGTCATTCACCGTATTAATCAGATAAATTGATATTTCATCGCCTCTTCCTAATCCTGCTAGTTTTGTATATAGTATTTTTGGATAAATTAAATGCCAATCTAAAATATAAATATTTTTTAATCCAGGGAATATTATTCCATGGATATTGCTGGTTTGGGATATAATGATATCGGTGGTTGATGAAAAGCAGTTGCTTGGATCAACGGGGGTATTTTGTACGGAAGAGAACCCAGTGGGGGAAGTAATATTTGCTAATGCACATTTAAAATGATTAGATTCAAGTAGTTCGGCCAAGTTGGTGGATGAGATACCATCAGGGAGTATAATTAAACTAGGTGATTCATGCTTAACAAGTTTTAATAAACAATTTGAATATTTTTGCAAGATACTGGATGCTATAGATGGTGAAGATAAGGTAGGATGGGTAGAGGCGGAAGATTGTTTGCTAGTTGAAATTGAAACAGAGTTTTTATCTTCTTTATGTTTAGCTGCAGTAGGTTCACAGTTACTAGATTTATCTTCAATAATATTACCTTCTATAATTTCACTTTCTGTAATATCACCTTGCGCAATATCGCTTTTTATGATGTCGCCTTCTGCAATATCACTCATATAAAAATCACTTACTTCTTTTTTACTATCATCATACTTTACAAAATAACTATTTACCCTCTTTGGCATCTCATAAACTACCCCTCTTAAGCTCGAATTAACCCCTACTGTCAAAATCGGCCTTATATTATCCTTCAACCATGGTTTACTTTCAACCATTCTATCAAATCCTTTGAAATCAACTGACGAAGTTAATATCATTCTTAATGGGGGAATTTTAATATCTTTATCTTTGGGATAATTTCTTTTCATAATATTATACAAGTATCCATCTCTCCAAGATTTAATGTGGTTCATTAATAAATCAACAGGAGTTTGTTTGGAGTTTTTCTTTCTTTTGGAGATATCACTTTTGGTGCTATCACTTTCCTTTTCTATCAATTCTTTCCAATATAAAGCATCTACTTCATCTAATGCTATACAAGATGTATTATATAAAGGAATCAAGTTTCTATTTTCTGAAGAAAGATAATCAAGCAATCTATTTGGAGTAGCAATAAGAGTATGACAACCAGGATATTCTCTTAGTAAATTCTCTTGTTGTTTATTTGATAACTCGAAATCTCCTTCTTCACTTCTAAATAATCTTTGAACAACGTTATGAATATTAACATCAGGCATATTTTTAACAATATTCTGAAAATGTTTATAATATTGAGCAGCTAATTGAGGACTTGGTACTATGATTAAATTTGTAATATAAGGATTCTTATCTTTTGGTTTTATTCTATTGTATGACATCATATAAAGGATTGTAGATAAAGATTTGCCAGTACCAGAATCGGATTTAACCATCACAGATACATCTGATTTTAATAATGCTAGCATCTTTTTCTGAATTTCAGTAGGTGTTGAAATATTAGGATATGATTGATATAAACTTTTTAGAATAGATTCATTAAGTTTTAAATCTTCAAAAGATTTAACAAGTTGAGGATTGATTTGAATAGGGATTTTAATAGATGAGTTTCCTTGAGAGAATTGAACAATAGGCACATTAGATGGGAGTTGTTTGGGCTGGGATTTATGAGAGGAGGAATGGGATCGTTTGCTGTTGTTTGGGTATGGTCGTCTACTAGGGTTGTAGTTTCCGTTGTGTCCTTCTTTATGCTGATGTTGACGTTGCTGACGTTGTTGCTGTCGTTGATCTCCATTATAATCCTTATTATACTCACCTTTATACTGTCGTTGTTGTTGTTTTCGTTTATAATCTCTGTTATATTCACCTCTATACTGTTGCTGATATCGTAGCTCCCCCTTATAATCTCTTGTGTATCTTTTATATTCCTTCTTATATTCTGGTTTATCTCTTAAGTTGGTTTTTCTATATTCATCTGTATTGATATCTAATGGACCTCCTTGATTTACATCACTATACCATCTTACAGGATTAACAAGCCTATTGCCAATCCTTATATTGGGACATAATCGTCCAATACTTTCAACCTTCCACATAGAACTTAAGCAATGTTGATATAATTAAAGATCAATATTGTCCTGGGTTCTTCACTTGATCTAGTCGGCAGTAATTTTTATCTCATCTTGCATATACATCAGTGCATTATCTTTTAAATCACGTGAGGATAAGATAAATTACGGAATGTTAGAGGAGGAAGATAGGTAATGAGCTAAGACTGGAGATATTGGAGGGGTTATAACTAAAATGAAAGGTATAAACTATGTAGAAGCGTATACGTATAATATCCTTCCTCGTGAAGGGTCCGGGCAGAACCCGGTAGCCGTGGTACATGCAGGATTTATATTGCTATCTTTTGTCGATCATATTATCTGAACGGTACTAATAGATGTACGGAAATCCACTCCATTATTGAGAATAGTCAAATAGCCGATATACCCATTGTAAGATATTAATCTATAGGTAATTATTATGATTAAAATAATTTTAGGATTTTCTAATATTCACCACAATCACTCATGCTTGAACGGCTGAGTAAATTAATCCACCGCTTTACTACTATTTGGTCCCGTGGCTATGGATAGGCTATGAGATGGCATGGCATGTCAGACCTTAGCAAAGGGTTCAAATATGCGCCTAGTTTGGTTACCGATCTGCAATCAATCACCAGCAACTTCACGTTACACTTTAACTTCTTCTTTAATTCTCTTCATTTAGCGATAGTTTGTTTGTTGAAATGGAGTCTGTTGAAGAAGTGGTGGCGACTGTGGTGCCTGTGGTGGAGAAATTCGTCAAAGATGGTGGTTCTTTTGATGAATTAATGAAAGCAGCAGCTGAGAAGATGGGCAATGAAACAATTAGTGAACAAACGTTAATAGGTAAAGTAGTTTGGTTAATTCCTCATTTATTTTCTATGATAATACGATTTATACTTTATGGTATTCCGTCAAGAATAGCAGGATATTTTGTTGCTTTACTTGGATTTCAATTGAATATTACATTACCTTTTAGTTCATTGTAAGTAAGCGGAGAGGAGTGGAGAGCAGAGACACTATGCTGTTCCCCTACTTTTTATACTAACTTAATCATTTAGATTACTCATGATTGGTATTATAATGTCTCTTAGTTATGCCTTTTTTAGATACAAATATCTTACAGTATATTCAAGATTACCTCCTGAACAACATCGACAAGAACCAAAAATGGATTTGTTTCTCGATTCACGATCGGAAAATGATAATGGATCAACTAGTGCCAACTATTTGGATGATTTTTTAAGTGCTATTAAGGTATTTGGTTATTTAGATAGAAAAGTATTCCATGAATTAACAAAACATATGACAACTTATAAATTACAAGCCGGAGAACTTGTTAAAATAAAAGATTTAAAAGGATTTGCTATTGTTGTTGATGGATCTTTAGAAGTTTTTATGAAGAAATTAGAATCATCTTCAGATGAAGAGGTTGATATGACATCAAATGATGAAGTTATTAATGGTGAAAAGTATCAATTGTTAAATGAAGTTAAGAAAGGTGCTCCATTGAGTTCTTTATTTACTATTTTATCTTTATTTACTGAAGATGTGGAAATAAATAAGAATGTTAGTGGTGGGTTAAGTGAAGTTGATTTGGGTAATCAAGGGATGGATGTTGATTCTCATGATGGTAATTTTCAATTAAATCCTGGATCTCCTTCCATTCCATTATCACCTGGTGAGGGAAATGAAACAGATGAATCTAGTATGATTGATTCTCCTTTTATTACTCCAATTTCTATAACTTCTCCAATAACTTCAGCAGCAGGAATGGGTGGTATAAATATAAAGAGAAATCCACGTGGAAGGGAGAATAAGGAAGGTGGTGGTGGTAATTCACAAGGATATTTTCAATCTCAATCTCATTCTCATCCAACTCATTCCCATTCTCATACTCATTTTCATCCTTCTCATCTTCATAAACCTAAGAGAAATCATTCTCGTCGTAAGAAGAAAGTAGTTCCTCCTCCTACTGATTTTGAAGTTATTTCTCAAGATGTAATATCTCGGGCAATGGTCAATTCGACTATTGCTATTATTCCTGAAGAAGCATTTAGAAAATTAACTTGGAAATATCCAAAAGCTGCTTCTCATATTGTACAATTAATTTTAACTCATGTTCAAAGAGTTACCTTTCAAACTTGTCATAATTATCTTCGTTTAACTGGAGAAATCTTTAAAACTGAAGCAAAACTTAACCGATTAGTGAAGATTGATAACAAACCATCGAGTAATTTATTCGATAGTGCAATTAAACGATTATCTGAAAAGGCAAATGAATTTGAATCTGATAGCAAAGTTAGTTTAAAACCAAGAAATAGTAAGCGAAGTACAACAAAGTTAAACTCCATCCCATCTTCTACTTCATCATCTCATCAAGTGGTACTGGAACCTGATTCCTCTCACCCGGGTGATTTGTTATCAAATGTACCATTATCAAGACGTCAGTTTGGTCAAGGTTGGGCTCCATTACCAAACGACCATGTTGGATTTAAATCAGTGAATTTTACAAGTGATAATGATAGTGAAGATGCAATTTTAAGAAATGTTTTGGCTGATAGTATATTTAAAATATTAGGATTTGAAGAAGCATTATTAAAGACCAAACGAATTCCAATTAGTAGTAATACTTCATTTAGTCCACCAATATCTGTTGAATCAAGTCCTTTATTCTTACCAGTATCAAATAGATCTAATAGTTTAGCAAGTGTTAGATCTCGTTATGATAGCGGTTATACATCACTCTCTGATAATAGAACTGAAGACGATAGTGTTAGTAGTAATCCTTCATCAATATCTGATTATGAATCTGCTCAATTAGAAGCATCTAGATATTTAGAAGTAGAATTCCATCGCGAGGGTAACTATCTTTGTAAACAAGATGAACGATGTCCAGGGATTTATTTTGTTATAAAGGGGATACTTGAAGTTGGTTATACAGATAAATCAGATAATTATCGTACTTTACATATTGTTGAATCAGGTGGAATTGGAGGATTTTTGGGTACAATATTAGGATCGAAATCATTTTGTGATATTAAAGCGAAAACCGATGTTTATGTTGGATTTTTACCAAAATCTGCTTTAGAACTTATTTCCGATAAATATCCAATATTTTCAATAAGTGTTGCCAAAACATTAACTAATGTACTTAATAGACTTATATTACATCTTGATTTTGCTTTAGAATGGGTTCAAATTCCTGCTGGTAATGTTATATTCAATCAGGGAGATGATGCAGAAGCATTATATTTTGTATTAAATGGTAGATTAAGATCTATAGTTGATGATGATAAAGCAAATAGAGTAATTGAAGAATTTGGACAAGGCAGTAGTGTTGGAGAGTTGGAAGTATTAACAGCATCAAAATATTTATCAACTTTACATGCAATTAGAGATTCTGAATTAGCAAGGTTTCCCAGATCACTATTTGAAACTTTATCATCACAACATCCATCTTTAACAATTGAAATTACAAGATTATTAGCATCAAGAATTCGTAGAAAACTAACTAATGAATCGGCAATTGATGATTTGTCTAAAACAACATTTAGAACAATTGCTATTCTTCCTATTACTTATGGATTACCAGTAACAGAATTTGCTGAAAAGTTACGAACTTCCTTCATTGATACAAATCGTGGAGCAGTATTGCTAAATAATGCTACCATGTTAACCTATCTGGGTAGAAATGCATTTAATAAGATGGGATTATTAAAACTTTCTGGTTATTTATCAGAATTAGAAGAAAAATATCAAACAGTTATTTATGTTGCTGATGCCAGTGTTAAATCACCATGGACTCAAAAATGTATTACTCAAGCAGACTGTATACTATTGTTAGCAGATGCTTCTCAAGAACCAGATATTGGTGAATATGAACACTTATTAGTTAAAATGAAAACAACTGCTCGTACTGATCTTATTCTTATCCACCCAGAACGGTATGTTCCTCATGGCTCAACAGTATTATGGTTGAAAAATCGTATCTGGGTTCATTCCCATCATCATGTGCAAATGTTATTACCAAATCGTTCCACAACAACAAGACCTCATCGTGGTAGATTTAAAAAGTTTAAAGATAAAGTGCAATCGATTCAAATGGAATTAATTACAAGATATCGATCTAAACTACCAGATTATTCTTCTCATCGATTACATAAAAATGATTTCAATAGATTGGCACGAATCTTATCTGGTAGAGGAGTGGGATTAGTACTTGGAGGAGGAGGAGCAAGAGGATTAGCACATATCGGAGTTATTAGAGCATTAGAAGATAATGGAATTCCAATTGATTTTATTGGTGGTACATCGATTGGTGCATTTATTGGTGGTTTATATGCAAGAGAATATGATTTAGTACCAATTTTTGGTAGAGCAAAGAAATTTGCTAGTAGAATATCCAGTTTATGGAGAATGGCACTTGATTTAACATATCCAGCAACATCCTATACAACTGGTCATGAATTCAATAGAGGTATTTGGAAAACATTTGGTGATAGTAGAATAGAAGATTTCTGGTTAAATTTCTATACCAATACCACAAATATAACTCATTCTAAGATGGAAATTCATACTAGTGGATATGCCTGGAGATATATAAGAGCTTCCATGTCATTAGCAGGATTATTACCACCGATTACAGATAAAGGATCGATGTTATTAGATGGTGGATATGTAGATAATCTCCCAGTAACTGAAATGAGATTACTAGGAGCAAAAGTAATATTTGCAGTTGATGTAGGAAGTATCGATGATACGACACCAATGGAATATGGTGATACACTCTCTGGATTATGGGTTATATTCAATCGATGGAACATCTTCTCAAGGCATCCAAATGTACCAAATTTAGCAGAAATTCAACAAAGATTAGCGTATGTTTCATCAGTAGGAGCACTGGAAAAAGCTAAAAATACACCAGGAGTATTTTATATGAGACCGCCAATTGATAATTATGCAACACTTGATTTTGGTAAATTTGACGAAATATTTTCAATTGGTGCTCAATATGGCCATGAAACCATTGACCGATGGAAAAGAGAAGGACAATTATCACAAATACCTGGTATTACAATTGGCAACGGAGAAAATATACGCAAACCTTTTACAAGACGTAATTCAATTTAAATTTCTTATTGTATTGTATATGCCTCCGGCGGCCGGGCTCCGCCCGGACCCGTTGGTCCTCGCTTCGCGAGGAGGCGATTGCGTAACTATTAAGTATATAATACATTACAATCATTAAATATAAATATCTATTCACGAGTTGGGGGACTAACCAATATGACACTATCACCCCTCACAAAGAGCATTTCACTTCTTTTCTTAATGGTCTATAAAATGTTAGCATATAAATGAATGAACCAATGCTATTATATTATTTACTTACTTTTGGTTCTTGACTATCATCTTCAATCACAAAAATTGTCTCTTCAACATCACCTAATACCATATTACAGTGAGAGTCATAAGCATGAAGTCTGCCACGAAGTTCACGTGCACCTCTTAATTTGATATAAACACGCTCATCGAGTGAGAGCCTTACTAAATCTAAAGGTTCTGGAGCAGCAGTTAATTCAACAGGTGCATCAACCATTCTTATTGTATAAATCAATCAATAATTTGAATCAATATGAGAGGAGTTCGTGAAGTTAAGCAAGTCCTTCATTTTCGTCTGCACAGCCGTACTAATTTAAGAGTACACCGTACACCTACTAAGCACCACACCCAGTTGCACAAACTCCAACGTTCTGATTCTCTTCCATCTAATCCCGCTACCTCCCAATCACCGCATTCTCATTCCCAATTTCTCCGCTGCTCTTGTTCTTCCGTTCGGAGCACGGACAACGGGTCCGGGCAGAGCCCAGCCGCCGGAGGCAGCGACAGCGTTCCAGCCGCGCGGCTGATGTGGGTAAGTGAAAAATAAGTTTAGAGATCAGATTTTGAAAAATTCATTTTGAATTTCATATTAAAGTAGAAGAGATATTTAAAAAAATGAATATTATTAGAAGATCTTTTCATTCTAGTAGTATTGGATTAGGAAGAAGAGCTGGGAGGAAAAGTAAACTTATAAATGAAAGAATTCCTCCTACTTTTAATCCTCCTTTAAGAGAATTAAAATTAAGAGCACCAATTCCACCATCAGTTGATAATATTGAAACCAAAGATGATCATCCTTTATGGCAATTTTTTTATGATAAGAAGTATCTACGTACAACCGAAGAATTAAAAGATGTTGGTGAACCTTGGTCAATTCCTCAGTTACGTAGAAAATCTTTTGAAGATTTACATGAACTTTGGTATGTTTGTTTAAAAGAACGTAATAGATTATTAAGAGAAAGTCGAATTTATCAAACTTGGAATGATAATAGTATGCCAAATGATCCGTTTGTAGATGTATCTGAAAATATTAAAACCACAATGTGGAGAATTCGTCATGTTCTTAGTGAAAGAAATCATGGATATATTAATGGAATGAAGGAATTGCAGGCTAGTTATAAACAGATTGTTTCCGAATTTGAAGAAGATTATTTAACAGCAGATGCTGCTGCTGACAGAGAAATGGAGTCACGACTTGAAAGATTCCAATATGCATTATTTGGAATTAATCCAATGTTAGAAGATACCATACCTGATGAAAGAGTTATAAAGGGATTAAAAGAAGTTGCTAGATTGAAGTTGTTAAGATTTGCTGCAAATGAAAGCGAGGTTGAAGGCGAAAATCAAAATCATGAAATTAAAGATATTAATGAAGCATTTATTCTCTTTACTGCTGAACATACCCCAGAAGGTGTACAAGATGCAATCAATACTATCCAAGCATATAGACAAGAAGGTATTACTCTCAATGAAGATCAAGAATTAGAAACATTAGCTAAGTTGATGTTCAATTTCGAGCAAGAAACTAGTCGTCATCAAAATAACGAAGAACAACAACAACATCAACAAGAAAGTGCTTCTTCATAAAATGTATATAATACGTTAATATTTGTATATAGTAACCTACAACCCTCCACAATGCCTCCGGCGGCCGGGCTCTGCCCGGACCCCTTGTGCCTCGCGTAGCGAGGAAAGTAAATCGAACGGTAAATAAATATTCTATATAAGACAAGTATATATCGAGGAATAATGCAATTAGGATCTCGTCTGTCTTGTATTAAGAAATGCAATTTTAGAATCAAAGTAGTGTTACCAACATAATGCTAGAGAAGCTTCATCAACTACCCTTAACTACACTAACTCTTGCTTCTCTACCACCTCCATCTATCAATCCAAATCTGGATATTGGAAGAAGAATTCTTGTTGCTCTCCCCAGCACCAACCCTGATGAAACTGGTCCAAACTTATTACTATCAATTGAATGAATATTATCCCCTTCAACCCATAAATGATTTATAGGAATCTTACAAGTTTTCCTTGGATAGGGACCTTGACCACGACGAAACACTTCATCTCCACCTACTCCTAGAATTCGTTTTACGAGAATTTTCTCTGGCTCTTCAGGAGATCTTAAAACAACAACATCTCCAACTTTCAATACACCTGGATCACGTTGGCGAAACTTCCATAATACAACTAGATCTCTCCATCCTAGTGAAGAGTCAGGATTGAGAGAAGGTTTCATTGATCCACCTTCCACCCAAGTGACATAAACAATAGATTGATTTATTGTGGCTATCACGGGAATCCATGTTATTATCCCTAAACTGACCTTAAACCCATGACGAAACATTTGGTTGGTCTGAATTTAGAGCATCATGAAATCAACTGGTGAAGCACGCAATTATTCAACCTGCGGCTCATCATCACCCCGCCGGCGGCGCCCAAATCCGAGCTTTGCTCGGAACAACGGGTCTGGGCAGAGCCCGGCCGCCGGAAGCAAAAGAAAACGAAAAAAAAGAATACAATATTTAATTAGATGACTTCCCAAATATAAGCAGGACCAAATGAATTATAGTCATTACGAGACATATACATATTTTCTATAGAACCAGTGAAATATTGCTTAGCAGCGATTTCTGCTCCGAGGAAGGAAACATCTTCCCAGCCATGGCCTTTCCATTCGGGGAAATATTCGGGCATTTTAGCTAATTTAATTGAGGTTGGAGATTGACCATGACCTTGATGAAGGGCAGGATTGTTTAGAGGAGTTGATAAATGATTGTTGAAAGAACTATTATTGAAACCTGGAGTACCACCATTAGGAGTATTATAACCTGTATTAATTGTTGATGGTAATTCAGAATATGTAGTTGGTCTTATAATAAGAAATCTTTCTTGAAGACTAACGTAAATTGCTTCTTTTAATCCTTTTATATCACTACCATGACCAGTAATAACAATATTATCCCAAATATCTTGGCGACGATTGATTTGATCAATTTTTTTAATTACTTCACCAACAGTGAATGTTAATCTATCAACTAATAATTCTGTACCATGAAATCTTTGTTTACCTACTTCATGAGAAACACCATCACGATCAATAAAACTATTAAATTCGCGATCCATATTTGGAGGTTCTACTTTCTTATTTGTGGATTCTTCTCCTTTAAGTTTTTCCCGTTCAGCCAGGATTTCTCGTGCTCTACCTGATGCTACAATAGCAGCAACATCGACTATCCCATCTTGTTCTAAATCATTTTTATTATCATTATCATTATCAGCATTAAGACCAAACCAAGAATTTTTTGAATCATCTTCACTTAATACTTCATAAATTGAAGATTTCTTCAAATCTTCTGCTTGTTCGAATGTTAATTCTGGTAGTAATTTTGTAATTTCTTTAGTAATTGTATCTCCACCATAAGGAATAATCATTTCTGCATTCTCCACTAATTGATAATCTAATATAGGACTGATCTCCGTTCTATCTTTACCAATATCAAGAACTAAACAGAATGGTGAATTATAAGCATAAGAAACTCCTTGACAAGTGGGGATAATTGAAAATCCAGTAATTTGAATTGTTTCAAAAACGTATTGTGTAATCAATTCAATCTGTGGTCGTGTCCAACCATTTGGAATAACAAGTAACAATGCTGGTTGGATATAAGATACAACTTGTTGTATAGCTGATTTATAAAGTAATTTAATAAAATAATTTAATGCATCTAAATCATTAATCTTCCCGTTAACTATAGGATAAATAGCATCTTGTTCATCTCCTGTACTTTTAAATTTAACATCACCATTTCCTTTATAAACTTTAGTTCTATATTCAATACTAGCAGGTGCCAAAGACTCTCCTAATCCATATTGTGCTAATGTTACTTGAGAACCAAGTGAAATAATCTGTATCCTGTTAGTACCGTCCCATTGCCTCCGGCGGCCGGGCGCTGCCCGGACCCGTTGTTCCTCGCGTAGCGAGGAAGGTATACATTAGACTTACAACTAAATTATTCTCTCGAAATATTGGCATTTTTATACCTTTTATAATCGCGTCTCGTCTATATGCTCACACTCTCCTCCCCGATGATGTTCGGCTAATATTTCTGTCATTAATAGATGTTAGGGTTATCTTTATAGCTATCAACAACTATTTATATCCTTACCCTTATGCCTCCGGCGGCCGGGCTCTGCCCGGACCCGTTGCTCCGCGCAAAGCGCGGATATATAAATAAACTCAATATATAGTCAATCTAGTTTGAATTAATATTGGCTAGTATCGCTTAATTACTAGGTTAATTTGCGCGCACGCACTGACTCTATATATACCTTAATTATCCACTCTGTTTACAATCTACATTTTTCGGCTTTCTGCAGATATTTATCTAACTCAGCAAATCTATCACTAAAACTGGAATATTTCCTTTAATTTTGACATGTATTTTATAAAACTTTCACCATACAAGTTGTGATTCAAACGTAAATCTTATAATACCATTTTTATTTAATTTATTGAGCAATTTTGCCTAAATAAACCCCTGGTGAATGTCCTGAATTCACAAGGGTTAGGGTTGATTACTTGATTAGACAGTAGGGTTTAAAAGACAGTATTATTTTATTCTCTTTGACGAATTCATGATTCGAACTTTCTTTTGATCAAAGCGTATTTGGGTTAATTATAAGTTAAATCTGCTCGAATATCAAGAATTTCTGCTTCTGTATAGGATCTAATTCAGGAGTTTAGTTGGGGCGGAGAGTAGCAGTTAGTACTAGATGTAATAGACTTTCTAAACCTAATTGAGGGTAACTATAACTCATATTTCAATATAAGAATGGAATTAGTACATAAATCGCTACAAAATTAAATATTTTTCAAATTAACCTAAACTAAGTTATGGTTTAACGTTGAGAATCAATCATGGCGGTTATATTTGGCAGGTTAACGTGTACCTGCATGAGAAAAGATATGCGCTGAGTTATATCTAGCAGCAGGATCTGACAACCTTATTATATTTACGACTACCTTAATTATAGTTGCGGCTAACTTAATTATAGCTACAGCTATAGTAATAGCTAACTTACTGCTGCCTTAATCATGGCTACGGCCACCCTAAATAATTACGAAGCAGCAGCTCATATCAATTAAAGTACTTATTAGTTTGGATATTTCCCACAGGTTTCGTACTCTATTTTAATATCGAAATGGTTATCCAGCACGTAATTCCTCCCTTTGCGAGCAACAACGGGTCGGGTCCGGGCAGAGCCCGGCCGCCGGAGGGGGAGGGTGCAGGAAAATCATTTCCTTACATGCTTACATGGTATATCAGCCTTACTAAAGGTTTTTGTCGCGTTTAACGTGATCTAAGTGAAGAAAACACGTAGGGCATAATAGTTCGAAATTGAAAATTGAAATTTTGGTGTTTAATAATTTATACGTGGTCAGCCAGTAAAGATTAGATCTGATTCAAAAGATCATTTGTATTATATTATAAAATAGCAGTCATCATGTTAATTCCAACTACATCATTTCTTCTAATTTCATCTTTATTATTTGGTTTGATTAATGCTGTTAAATTCGAAGTAGAAGGGTCATCAAAAGGTGCTTTACCAAGATGTATTAGAGATTTCGTTACTAAAGATACCCTTGTGGTTGCCAATGTTAAATCCGATGGTTATGTTGGTGATGGTCAATCATTAACAGTTTATATTAAAGATAATAAAAATAATGAATATGGTCGTAAAAAGGATGTCATTGGTAATATTCGTTTTGCATTTACTCCTCATATTGATGCTGCTTTTGATGTTTGTTTTGAAAATACTCTTACTCGTACTGGAGGTTCAGTTAAACGTCAAATTGAATTAGATGTTGAAATCGGTGCTAATGCTCGTGATTGGAATGCTATTCAAGCTGCTGAAAAGTTAAAACCCACTGAGGTCGAATTGAGAAGAGTCGAAGAGTTAACTGATGAAATTATTAAAGAATTAGAATATTTAAAAATTAGAGAAACTCGTCTTCGTGATACAAATGAATCAACTAATCGTAGAGTTAAATTATTTTCTATTGGAATTATCCTTTCTCTTCTTTCTCTTGGTGGTTGGCAGATTTATTATCTTCGTACATATTTCAGATCAAAGCATATTATTTAATTTTTTATGAAAATATCATTTTTCGTATTTTCAATCTTTTTATTACTTTTGCCTCCGGCGGCCGGGCTCTGCCCGGACCCGATGTTCCTCGTTCCGCGAGGAATGGAAAATGTTTGGTTAAAGTGCTTTTGCTTGTTTCATTATTTTACTGAATGCTCTTATATCAACTTCATTATTGCTATCTTCACTTAATCGAATCATATCCATTAATTGTTCATCGGTTGCTGTATCTTTTACTTCTTTTGATATTCTTCTTAGATCTTTCAATGTTATTGTTCTCTTCTCTCCTTTGGTAAATAATTCAAATGCTTCTTCTACTTTCTTTTCCCGAGATTTATCTTCCGCTTCCTTCATTATCGTCCCTTCTTCTTTATCTTCTACCTCTTCTTCTACATTAGCTTCTTGGAAAAATCCTCCTCCTTCTGAATCTGATTGTTCACTAGGTGCATACCCTTCACTATCATCTTCTTGCATGAAACCACCACCACCTCCTCCTTCTTCTTCATCAGAATCAGCATATAATGATCGTTTCGTATGATCTACTTCTTCTTTATTTACATTTATATTTCTATCTACATTAACATCCACCCCATCATCTGCTCTTTCTACCCCCTCTCCTACCACCTCTTCCAGCATATCCCCCATAACTTCAACAAACTTTTCAAACTCAATAAATCCACTGCTTTTTGAATCTAATTTTAATGCATATCTAACTAGATTCTCTTCATCATTAGGTATCCCTAATAATCCCATAGCAGCTCCTAAATCGCTTATTTTCATCACTGTTTCTTCCTCATGTGCTGGATCCCCAACAACAATGAATTCTGCAAATACATCCGTCAATTGATCTAAATAACTCATCTGGAAAGGTCATAAAGGTGATGGTTTGGATATTTCTCACCTCAATCGTCAATTCCTCCGCCGGTACTAATTAAGCATGAGCCGCTGTCAAATATAACCAGCCCTTAGCATTAACATAGTGCTAAGCTCTTATAAGCCCCATACGCCGTATATCACGTGATGATGTTTGAAATTTATCATGCTGATCCATCTCTGTACTTACCGATGATAACTGCTTTCATATTACTATTACTTAGCCAATTGATTTCAAGTTTTTCTCGGTTTGTTTCTCCTCCTCCCCCTTCGATATCACTTACATTATTGCCTCCTTGAATCAAGCTTCTCTTCATATAAATAGTGTATTATCACTATCACCACCCCCGGCACTATCTTATCTTATTCACCACTTACCATCATGAAATACTCTCCAGCTGAATTATCTTATTTAAAAGATTCTCTTAAATCTTCACCTCCTATTCGTCCAGATGCTAGATTGGCAACTCAATTCCGTCCTATAGAAGCTGTTTCAAATATTCTTCCAACTGCTAATGGTTCAGCAAGAATAAGAGCTTCCGATGGTGGTGAATGTATTGTAGGTGTTAAGGCCAAGGTTGTAAAATCTTCTTCAACTTCTGATCTTGTTAATGTGGATGTTGAAATCTCTGGTTTAAAGGAAAACAATTCTCTTTCATCTAGTCTCTCTTCTATCTTTCAATCTACTCTTAATTCATCTCCTTTACTCAAAAAGAGATTAAAGTTAACTTCTAGATTCACTTTTAAATTATACATTGATGCTTTGGTTATTTCAAATCAATCTCATCCTTTAGGCCTTGTATCATTAACTATATATCTTGCATTATTATCAACAAAATTACCATATTTAATATCATCAACTGATGATGCAACAGCTGAAGAGATTCCTGTTTTCCATGATGATTGGGATCAGTCTAAACCATTATGTAATATAACTTCTGATGACAAATGGGCTCCTCCATTACTTTTACTTATGGCAGTTGTTGGAGAAAACGTTCTCGTTGATCCAACCCATGCGGAAGAACAAGTTAGTTCCAGCGGATTATTTATTAGTTGGTCAAATGGTCAAATTAGTGGTCCATTAAAAACTATAGATCTTGGTTCAACCGACCCACAACCAATTTCAACCTCGGTTCTTTCAAAAGCATACTCAATTGTTAAAGAATGTGGTGAAGAGATTAGTAATTCTCTTAATACTATATATATTCAAGATGAAGCAGAAGCAAGTTTTTAATTTATTAATAAATGTAATTATATAAAAATAAAATATTACGAAGGATTATCATTAAAGATATATTAAATCTCTGATTGATGAGCTATGGGGTAGGTGGAGCCGAGTTCAGGGGTTAGCAGGGTTAGTAAGGTGCAGTATCAATTAAGTTAGTTCAATCTGTAAGCTAATGTAAGATTAAAGTGTCGATCAATAAGCTTATAATGAAACTTATTAAGAAATCGGATGATCTGATTATGTAGTACGTACGTAGCGGGATGAACTGATACGCGTATAAACATTCGACGATTGTATTTGTAGTTATTATAGAACTATTTAGAGTAGAGAGTAGTATCTTCATTATAAAAGAATATAGTAAATCCATATTACTCACTATTTTACTGTTATCACAAGCTTAGAAGTTAGAACGCTTTTAATTTAGATAATTATATATTAATATATAGATTGAAGAATGAATAATGATAGCAAAACAATTCCTTTGGATTGCTAATCTCCTCCTATCATGAATATTTATGCTGATCTAACTTTTAATTCTTTCGGAAGTTTGTTTAACCAGTTAGTGAACAAAGTAACTGCAGAATACAAACGAAAGACACAAACAAACTTAATCGACTAGACCCTAAACACATATCCAATTACATTACTGATTTATAATCCTGATTCCTTGACCGCCTTCATCATTTACCGCCTTAAAAGAAAGCCAGATATTTAATAAATCGGTTATCATTGAGTGGAGAGAACGAAAGAAAGAAACCCACAGCTAGTGCGGGGATTAAAGATTAAGGTTAGGGTGATCCCCTCGATTTAACAATATTCCTCCGAGGATCATCAGGAGGACATATAAATACAGTAGAAAGATCGATAAATAAAAACAACTGACAGAACTGAGTGACCAAAATAGCCAGTAATAAGACGACTGAATAATTACATTACTATCAGGGAACAATAAAATGACAGAAGATACACGGGGTAAAGGTGAAGAGAAGGGTAAGTTAAGCAACAATTAATAATGAGCAAGAGAAACTAACAACCTAGCGATTATTAAAGCCGTTGATATGGTAAGATAGCCCAATACACAAGATAGTAGAGATCAATAGATCACTGCTAGATCACTAGGTCACTAGTTCATTAGATCATTAGATCATTGCCAATGGCTTATCCTTATTAACAATTTAGACCGATGAAATGCAAAATACAGTGATAGATTTAGCAATGAGTGCAATCAGACGATATTCAGTAGAAAAGGATATAGTAGAAAAAGATATTGCAGCAACCATAAAGAAAGAATTGGATTTGAGATATGGAGTAGCATGGCATTGTATTGTAGGAAGAAATTTTGGCTCATATGTCACACATGAAAGCAAGCATTTTATTTATTTCTATGTTGGTCCATTAGCAGTATTAGCATATAAAACGTCTTAAGAATATAGGGTGATTAAGCGAATTCTATATTGAGCACCATCTACGCGAAGTAGCAACGGGTCCGGGCAGAGCCCGGCCGCCGGAGGCGAAAGCACGTAATGACGGCGTTCCGCTGCAAAATTAACTTAAGACTCTTAAGTAATAACAGCATTATCAACATGAGACAAAATCGGATTTCCGGTTTGCAGCCGCAAAGGTGCATCTGTGCATCGAGCCGATATTCGGATCGAGTTTGAAAGAATATAAATAGAAGGGGGAAGGAAGGATGAGATGAATTAAACAATAAAATGACTGGAACTAATATTATTAAAAATATTGCTTTAATTACAAGTAGTACTAGAAAACGTAGACTTAATCCTGAGATTACTCAATATGTTAAAAATGTACTGGAAGCCAATGCATCGGATAATGTCAAGCTACAAATTGTAGATATTGCCGATTACAACCTCCCTCTGTATGATGAACCACAAATTCCTTCAACTTTACCAAAGGATGATCCAACTTCTCATTATACTTTTGAACATACAAAGAAATGGTCAACCGAAATACGTAAATATGATGGTTATGTGTTTGTTACTCCTCAATATAATTGGAGTATTCCAGCTGGATTAAAGAATGCAATTGATTACTTGTTTCATGAATGGAATGGTAAAGTGGGTGGTATTGTATCATATGGTGGACATGGTGGGGTTAGAGCAGCTGATCATCTAAGAACTGTTATGGGAGGAATCAAAATGACTGCTGTACCAACATCAGTTGGATTAAATATTGATAGAACAACAATGCAATTATGTAGTATAAGAGAAGAACAACTTGAAGTATGGAAAGAAGCCAATTTTGAGAATGATATTAATAAGATGTTTAATGAAATGGTTGATGAGTTAAATAAATGAACTATTTTATTTGGTAGGCGATGGTAATGATAATGATAATTCAAAGATTTAGTATATTGTTACTTAGCTAGGATAGATATATATATGAAGCTAAATAATAGTGGATAGAGTTCAATATATAAATAGATAATTATATGAATATATAGATAATTACGATCACGATGGAAGCTACCTTTACCAAACCACCGAAGGACTGTCGAACAAAACGGCTAACACTGGTAATGACCTTGCATGTCCCCTGAGATTACCGTAAATGGAAATTTATAATACCTACTAAATACTTTAAATGATTGTAATTGTACAGATCGATAATTATCGATTAATTACCATTTTTTGTATATGTGTGAATTAATTAATGGATGAATGGTTAATATCGAACATTAAATTAATCTTGAAAATGATAATGTTTGATGCACACTACTAAGATGTAACATAGGCTGGTGGATAATCAGAACAACTGTTAACTATACATAACGCGTTACAAATAGATTTTGAAATTACCTTTGTATTTCTACAATTATGTATTTCTACAATTAAAATTTATTCTAAGATTGATAGATTTTAGTTTTTCAATTGGTCTCAGCACTTAATCTGGTACTTCATCAAAGGATTATTCAAAGAGCGAAAAAGTTCTTTTATATACCAATAGTGTTACTGATCAGCGTCAGCAGTATAGTAGATTGGTTATCTATTGATTATTATGTACATACAATTTACCAAAAGAAGGAATTGAATAGAAGGAGAGAAATTTAGGACCATTGTTATTTGGTGACTGAATTTATAATATACCTTTTGAATTTAATATGTTGGAAGATGTTGAGTGTGCTCAACTTTGTACATTTCATTATTCGAAGAATCAGCTTCGATACTTGACTTTCGGAACGCCTAATTTAGGATATTTTTGGGAAAGTCAAATATCGGAGCTGATTCTTCGAATATGATTCCGTTGACGCTTAAACCAGGTAGGAGGACTGTTCGTGAATGACGACGATGATGATGATGATGATGATGATGATGATGATGATTACTCTAATGAGCTTTATCATGTTGGTTCAGGTATTCCTATTACTACCTCTAGAGTCAAGGACAAAAGTTTCCATGCTTCATTTAAAAATTATTTCGATTTTGAAGTTGAATATCATGACTTTGCACCTGGCCAATATAGAGCAGCGGGAGGACTGCTTCTCCTAATTCAAGAAATTATACTGAAGATGGTACTGCACAATGTGCTGCTAAGACGAAACTTTATCTATTACTCCTTGTTAAAGACATAAAGAAAGCTATTGAATCTGATATTCGCTTCACTTATTCAATTAAATAGAAAGAATCACCTGTAAGTTGGGCTTCAAGATGGGATAAATATCTTGAGTTTTATGGACCTCGTATTCACTGAAAACAATCAATAGTTTCTTCAGTTGTATTTTTAGTATTTTATATTTTTCCTAGTGGATTAGGTAAATATTTTATTAGTAAAGATACCAGAAAACGTGTTAATAAGGATAGCTGGAAAAATTGAAAAGTAACAGTTTTTCCAGTTCAAAAATACTTTACTATTAAGTGTACTAATCGGCAATGGATGTCATTTATGTTTTCTTACATTTATAATCATAATAGTTGCCGCTCTAGGGGTTGTTTCTCCTACTGAAAGAGGTTATATAGCGACTAGTGCTATTTATGCTTATTCATTTCCGTCAATAATCGCTGGATTTGTATCATCATATTGCTTTAAAATGGTTTAAAGGTGATGATAATATTCCACACGATGAGGAGAATGAAAATACAATTGTTAAACTGATTCATAGTGTTACACCAACTCTTATTCCTGGATTAGTTTTTGGTACAATTTTAATTTCATACATTTAATTGATGATACTGAAATATACGCTACTATCTCGAGATTTACGTACTAAAGTTAGTGAAATTCCAACGTTAATTGAAATGATATAGATATTCCTCTATATATAAGCAAATTAATAATAATTATTTATTATCAAATTATATAATATTATATAACCCAAACAAGCTGCTTAATAAAAACCTGAAAAGTGAAAGCAATTAACTATATCCGGAACTAACTTTTACTGATAGAATTACTTTGGAATTGATAATCTCCTGATATCCATCTATTAACCATATCTAATGTATTAGCTCCTTGATCATGAGGTACCATATGTCCAGCATTGAATACTCTTAAAAATGTAAACTGCCCATTACTTTGAACGTCGCCTGCATGTAGTTTACTTTTGGTTATCCATTTATTGGTGGGTGCTTTTTTAAAGCTGTTTGTGCCATTCCATGATAAATCTTGAGTCCATGCCTTGTTACCTAACCAATTACAAATAAAATCTTTATCTCCAGCGTATATTAGAACAGGCAACCCCTTGTTTAAAACATTTGCTACATGTAAATGCATTGGTTTCATCCAATCACCACTCTTCATGAAATCTGAATTGATTTGAGTATTACAATTTTGAAAATTAACTTTATAATCCGCACCTATAGCATCTTTTACATCCGGTTGATTTAAATATTTTTCAACGTAATTTAAATTTGAATAGCATAATCCATTACTATTAGCATCGCATTTTGTCCTTACATCATAAACATTTTGACCAGATTGTTGATAAGGTTGGAGTTGACTTAATTCACAATTGATATTACTTAGGAAGCAATTAATACCTTGATTTTTATAACATTTATCAATACCACTTAAACAAGATTGCAAACTGCTTTGCATGTTTTTACAAGAATCAGCACTTAAAACTGCTGGAGCACCTCCCTGCCCACATGCCATTGGTTGATAATACTTATATTGAGTTAATGGATCAGTCAACCCGTTGCCAATTAATATTGAAGTTAGATTGAAGTTCTTATTGCGTTGAGAAAGTATGAAATCAGCAAATACAGGTATATAGTGGCCAGCATAACTTTCTCCAGAGATATGAAAGTCATTTTTAGCATATTGAGGAAATTTATCAAAGAATTGAGTAAGAAAAGCATAAACATCAGTAGCAGCTTTGTCAGTACTATCAACCTTGCTATTACTATCAGTATATGACATACCAGCACCGATTGGTTGATCAAGGAAGATAACTGTAGCATTAGAATTCCAAGAATGAGGATTTCTTTTTAAAGATAAATTAGGATTTATCGTAGCACTAAAAGTTAGATTGTGATGTAGTGTTGAATATATACTTTACTTACGGCTAAATTGTTAGTAGGAGAATATATCAAATTGCAAGCTCTGGACAGAGCCCAGATTAAAAGCAAATTCAGATCATACTTACTCCATTTTCGAAGAATAATCCTTCTAATGAGGAACACCCTGGTCCTCCATTTAACCAAAGAATGACTGGATCAGTTGCAGGATTATTTCTTGATTCAAAAACCCAAAAGAACAAATTATTATCACCATTATTTCCAACCGGAATATAACCAGAGTATTGTTGAACAGTATCTACATTTAGCGAAGTTGGGGAGAAAAGACCAAAGGGAGTCGTATCTCTTCTGGTGAAGATGGTATTTGTTGCATTTTCAGGATTTCGGAGTAGCCATGGAGGCAGTAAAAGAGCAGATACATTTAGTGTATGTAACGCGAGCAAAAGAATAATTGAGATTTTATATATCATCCTCTAGCTACTCTGATTAGTTATGTAGAACAAATATTGTTTTAATTGTTAGGATTCTTAACATCTATATAGTATATTGCAAATAGAATAGTTTGTTAAATAAATCTTAAAAATAAAATTAAATCATCTAAATAAATATAGAGATGAGGACCAAGTCCAATAGCTTGTGATAACAAATAGAAGGAAAGAAGAAGATTAAAAAGAGAAAGTATATAAGATTACAAAATAGAAGATAAGATTTACTACAAACCATCATGAATGTACATAGTAGTATTAGTACAGATCTTGCATTATGATTATTAAAAACCAATATAATACAAGATCAATTTTCTAATATACTTAGGGCTTATTTTATCGCTTCGGAGATTTAAGTATATTTTGTTAAATTAGGTCAAGAAATGCGTATCCCACTTTGAAACTAAAGTACCAATAAGAGCTATCAAATAATTGAGTATGTGTCTTGTCTATTAGTGACTTCATTTTTTTGTTCAATCTTGTGAGGTAATAACTGTTAATAGACTTAACAGATTGATTGTTACTATTATTACTATTGCTTTGAAATATGTTCATATAGGTACCTGTCAGATCTCTACCGTGGCTACAGCTGATATTAAATCTTAATAGTCTATACAGATATAGCAATTTAAAAGAAATTTAGGTTAATTACGCTTCATTTAATACATTATTTATCATCACTTCACTAGATCGTAATATCTGATTGAGCTCAAAAAGATGAGTCCTGGAAAATTTCAATTAATATTAAGATGTAGAAGACATCATAAAGGAAAATGGTTATACTCTTGTTTACATATTCTATGCAGGGTGTGACTATCAAATGCAAGAGCATCAGATAATAATAAACCCTCATCTCGGTAGTTAAACTTGGTGGAACTTAGTAAAATGGTTACATTTAACAGACTTATCTAGCAATTTAGAAATAATAATTAATAATTATGTATTACACTAATACACTATTACTAGATGGAAGTTCCCTTCAACATGGAATTGGAAGGTTCCGCCGACTAATAGATATGTTAAGTTTTAGCATTAAGATGATTTACTTGATTACCAATTTAATACCATGAAATTGGCCTGATAGCTATACTTTTAATAAATTTTACTAGGTGTTGTTTGTTGATACGGATTCGAGCGAAGCGAGCAACGGGTCCGGGCACAGCCCGGCCGCCGGAGGCATACGGGGGGTGCGGAGTGCGGGATGCGGGGTGCGGAGGTAGACCCTTAGCCGTGCAGTTTGTGGCAATGGTTGTTGCATGAATGATAAAGGAGATAGAGATGTATAGATAAGGCCAGCCTTTTTGTTGGTGATTATACAGTATTAATAGGGTTAAGAGAAAGAGAGGAGAGAGAATTAGAATTTTAGACGCTTTCAATTAGAGATAATAGGTTATAAGAAATAGATATTATTATTATTATTACTATATATTAATTGAGTAGAATAGGAAAGGAGAATATAGTTAAGGTAATGGCAGATTTTGAAGATAATAATCCATTTGCTGGTAGTGATACTCGTAGTGAGGTTTCCGAAAATGACAATTATCATTCAACATCTCTTCATGATGAGAATAATAATCCTAATGATGACTTAGAAGATGATGAATTTGGAAGTGGAAGTGGAAGTGGAGGAGAAGGTACGGGTGGTAAGGGTGATGAAAATAAACAACAAGATTTATCCTCTGACGATCAACAATATCATGTTATTTCAAAATCTTATAAATCAAGAGTTGAACAATTATTATCAGAAAATCCAAATGTTGAAATTACAATTGTTGATGCTGGCAAAAGTCACGAAGGAAATTCAAGAGGATTTATTGCTTATACAATTAAGATTCAAGATTTGTCCGTTAGAAGAAGATATTCGGAATTTGAAAGTTTAAGAACAACATTAACAAAATTATTTCCAACTTTGATAATCCCACCAATTCCTGAAAAACATTCAATGAGTGATTATGCTGCTTCACCAACAAAGGCAAAAGAAGATAGTTCTATTATTGAACATCGTCATAGAATGTTGGCAGTTTTTCTCAACAGATGTTTACAAATGAATCAAATTAGAAATAATTCCGTTTTTCAAAGATTTTTAGACCCAAATTCAAGTTGGAGTGAAGTATTAAATTCACCACCCGTTTCAAATTTACCAAAGAATATTTTAAAAGCACCACCATTGGATCCAGCCAATCCTACTTCTGCACATAGTTACTTGCCAATTCCATCATCTAGTTCTAAATTAAGTGGTTCTGGAGGAGGTAGTTTAAGTGTTAGTAGTAGAAGAAGATTATCTGAAGATTTAGGAAATGCTATTAGTTCAATTGGAACTGCAACAACAAATGCTATAAGTACAGTAACAGGCAGTAGTAATGAAAATAACAATGAAAGTTCTAAACCGAATGAAAATCCAATTGGCAAAACAACCAACTTTACATTTGATGAAGTAGATCAAAATGCTAAAGATTATGAAACGATCATTGTTGGAGGTCTTGAAAAGGTTAATAGAAGAATTATTAAAAGGTATTCAGATATCGCTAGTGATTATTCGGAATTAGGAGCTAAATTTAATGCATTTTCTCTTGAAGAATCTCCACCATTATCACGAGCAGTTGAAAAAGTAGGACAAGCAATTGATGATTCGTATATGGCAATGGAAACGTTAGTGAACTCATTATCATCATCATTTGTTGAACCATTAGGAGAATCAGCACAATTTGCGGCAGTTGTTAGATCAGTACTTAAATATCGTAGACAAAAGTCCCTACAATTAGAATTAACTGCACAAAGTTTACAGACCAAAAAATCAAGTCTTACAACGTTAGAAAGATCTGAACAAGAAGCACAAAGAATCAATACTTATTTACAAGGAGATACATTTCCACCTACTCATGAAGCAAATCCCGACCCCTCATCCTCTCCACCAAAGCCAAAAAAGCATTCATCAGGATTCAAATTCCCAGGACTTAATAACATCAATCAAGCAATTCACGGTATAATAGACGTCGATCCAGAAACAACTCGACGTAATAACATCGGCAAAACTCGTGAACAAATCAATCAACTCGAAGAAGCTCTAGTAGTAGCGAAATCCGATGTCCTTGACGCCAATCAATCAGTTCGCGAAGATTTAGAAAGATTCCAAAGAACAAAAGAAGATGATTTAAGAAAAATCATGAATGCATATATTCAATGTCACATTGAATGGGCTAAAAAGAATCTTGAAGGATGGCAAGAATGTAGACAAGAAGTAGATAAACTATAACTCATTAGTATCGAATTTATTTAATAGTATGTTTCTCATTTTTGCCTCCGGCGGCCGGACTCCGTCCGGACCTGTTGTTCCGAGCTACGCTCGGAGTCGACCGGCGGGGTTTGTTTGTACTGATTACCAAGTCGAGCATTGCGCGTCAACACGCGCCTTGCATAATCAAGGGAAAAGGTGGGTAGAGGGTAACGAGGGAGGACGTTGGGATGTAGAAGTTTAATGAAAGACGTAGTCATGGATGAATTCCTCGCTACGCAAGGAACAACGGGTCCGGGCAGAGCCCGGCCGCC